>JAQIXV010000848.1:0-15971 GCA_034700625.1 Tectocepheus velatus
TCATTTCATTAATTTTGGGATTAATTTGAGTTTAAATTTGTTTTATTTCAGAATCAGATGAGAAGAGCGCCGGTGGGTCTACAGGTGGGTCGCGATTCGCGAGTCAATTGGGTGACAAACGTTCGTCAGACGTCAAATCCCGTTCCCCGAAAGCATCGACCGCTCAATCGACTGCCGGTTCGGTCAAGAAATAAGAAATCCATTTAAAGATTCAATTTTCGATTTTTTTGATTACTTTCTATAATTATTTGTTTGTATTTTATATATAAATATCGTTTAATTAAATATCAAATAAAAATTTTTAGTATAAACTATCGATTCTTTTCGACTCGTTTTTGAATTACTGATAATTCATATTCCAATGGATTCTATCCTTAAGTGAATTGATTTTGAATTTTATCGAATAGAGTCTTAGTCTTTGCTATAATGAAATGATAAGTGTTTTTATATTTGTCTTATCCTCTACTCATGTCTTACAAAATATGAGTGATTTTTAAACCTTGGATAAAACATTATGAAACACCAAGATCATTTCAAATATCAGTTTACTTTACGTAAATAAAATTGATTTAAATGTTTAGAATTGACTCAAATTTGTATTGTTTGACAAAATTTATTAAATATTTTTATGAGTTTTGATAAATTAATTTGAATTTAATGTAAAATAGTGTTTACTGAGAGGTCTGACTAATTTCCAATCTGTTTGTTCCTATGATTTACTGTGTTTTTAATGTTTAGGCATAAGTCATACCCAAAAGGTTACAACCTTTGGGGAAGGCTTGAGCTATACTCTAATGATACTATGATTTGTGAAACAGACAAAAAACCAAATCTGAATGAATCGCTTTTATAACTTCTTTTATGATTAAATAAAGCGTCGATTCGTGAAAAACTATTCGCGCGACTAATACTCCAAATCAGTTGAGGCTTTGGATTATTTGCTATCCGTATAATATTAACTAAACGGAGCACTGGGACAGGGATTCCAGTGCAGGTGTAGTTTTACCCACAGTCTCATTAGCATCTGAATGGGGAGAGCGCTGTGTCGGTCGTCAACACTGGAAAAGTCATATTAAATATAATGCGGTTTAGTTCTGACGGCGTTTCCACTTGACCTTCAAGTGCTGACTCCGACTGATTTTTGGGGAGATTTTACTCAAAATATTGTTATTTAAAAAAAGCAAACCATCAAAACGGAAATGAAATGCTGACAACTGATCGCACAATCTCTACATATTATGTAGTATCTGACCGACACGTGTGCCGAAGATTACGACTCTATTATATGCATCTGAACGGCGATACTGTCTGTGCGAGCCGTCAGTCCAGTCATTGCATGATTGAAGACTAAATTTTATCAATAAGTTTGTCCATAAGTTATGGACCATAACAACAATTATAATCAATAAATGTTTGAGAGGCTCACAATCGACGGAATTGTGACAAAAGATATTAATTTTTTGCCCAAAAAATGTTGAGTTTATTTTGAGTCCTATATTAAGTCTATTGCAGTGAAGTTACATTTCGAGCGCAAGAATTGCCTTAAATGTGATTTTACTTAACATTTTGCTGAACTTAGGCTCAAATCAAATCAAATTTTAGACAAACTATTTATTCAAAAGAATAAAATCGAAAATTAATATAATTTTTTAATCCATTTTCAATATTATATTATAATTTTTCTTTCTATAGTCTAATAACATTGTGAGCAATATATGGCTTGATTTGTACTGTGCTATAGCCTATAGGGTCATACCCTGAACATAAGCAATCAGAAACATATGCGGCAGAAAAGCGTCAAATATTAGATCTTTTGTGATGTTATTATGTGTCAGAAAAGGCGAACCAAATCATCCCTTTTTAAGCCGATTTTGAGTGAAGGCCTCAATAGAGACATTACTTCCACTTCACGAGGATTTTGACACAAATATTGTCCACAATTTAGAGAAACAATTTCAACACATTTTCCTGATTTGTTTGTTGTATTGAATTAATTGATAACTATTTGCACAAAACCCGGCATTTTATTTGTATTTTAGATTACATCTCACATATAAATAAGAGTTGAGTTTCACATCAATTATATTTCAATAGTTATTATTAATTTGAGTATACATTGAACTTTTGACCAAACATATCTCCAAACAGTGGAGTCCAAAAAATTTACATCTTTTAAAATCACAAGATTATAATAGAGTGACTAGATTTTGACTAGTTACCTTGCTAAACAGATTAATGGTCTACTTAGTAGTATAAATGAAAATTACGTGGATTTCAAACTTCAATATCTGGAAGAGGAAAGAGAATCACTAAATGTATTGAAAGGATAATGATTTCCATTCCAGAGATGGTTATCTCTTTCCCGGTGATGGTTCTGAAAGCTGCCGCTCGGATGTAATGGAATCCTTGGCTCAAAACAGGGATCTTTACCTCTGATCACTTCAGTCATGAATCCGATATACATTATGGCGAGTCTTAAGGTCTCGATTCGAGATAATCGCTTCTCATATGCAAATGTCGGGACTTTTTTCCTCAATTTGTCAAAAGCAGAGTTCAAATTAAACATTCGACGCCTTTCCCTTATATTTGCAGCTCTTCTCTGAGCGACAGTCGCCACACGACGTCTTGGTTTCGATGATTTACTTGGAATAGAGTTCGCACTTAAACTGAAGTTATTTTGGATACCATTCGTCAGAAGTGAGTTCTGATGGGAAAGACTTGAACTTCCATTTGTGCGAATACTTTCACCAACTCTTTGGACAGTCATCGCTGGCACCGAATTAACAGCACAGGTGGTAGAAGATGTTGACGGCACTGATAGGGAGAAAGCAGTTCTTAGGTCACAATGAGGGCCAAAAGTTGGCAATTGATGTGAATAGTGATGATGTGATGCGGCGGCAAATGCAGCTGCCGATTGGTGGGCGGCCTCCCAACTGGTCAATCCGTTTGGGAATGTGTCGACTCCAACGCCACAATCACTCAGATATGTCGTCGCAAAAGAATTGGCGGAAGAAGAAGAGGTACTGACACTCGGATGCGGATGACTTGAATGCGATTGTGAGTGCGACCGATGGAAGTTCGCGGCGACTGTAAGTCCAGCGAAATCGTAGGCAACTTTGGCGGCTGCGGCCACCGCTATGTCAGCTGCAGAAGTATTGGGCTGCAGATCAAGAAATGGAGGCGAGACTGTTGTCGAAGTGAGTGCTGTAAGAGAACTATTAGTTGAAGAATTAGTAGCAGTGGTACAGTTAGGTCTGGCACTGGCACTGCTGTTGCATTCAGCAGGTGTTGCAAAATTGGTGGTCGACTGACTGTGAAAGCGATTGACGTTTGATATATTTGATGAATTTAACGGTGAAGAGGTTGACGTCGCGGAATGTAATTCCGAGGGCATAGAAGGCATGACTAGCGCCTCAACTATTACTTAACTCAAACTTGAATCTAAATTTTTGTGCAGCGGCTGTGGCTGTGCGTTAAGCATATCGAGTGTGTGTGCGGTTGGCATCGGTTGGCATTTTAAGAGCTGTGGCACCCGTTGTGCAACACTTGTGTTGGGCTCAGCACTCGTGTAAATAATTATCAGAACACATACACAACAGGCCTGTGATTACTGTATGGATAGTTAGACAACTGATTGAATGCCTCTCACATCAGGTTTTTGGGAAATTGCGTTCAGAGTATAAGTGTTTCTGATGTGAGACATACTCTCTATTAGCTGTCGGACTAAATACCAAAAGTTTATTCCAAAAGTTACCGATTCTTATGATATAGAGATTCGATTAGAAGGCATTAGAACCCAATATAGACCCGATTTCATGCGCTGTTTCACGCGTCAGGTGGTGCGGGGGATGACATCTCGCCACTCAGCCGATGCTGAGAGGGCTGGACCTCTAATGTATGTGCCGGGAGAGCAACGAATCAAAATATGTAGACATGTTTCCAAACTATTGATTGCCTTTTCCAACACATATGTTATGAACAGAATAAATGAATTTATTGCTTCACTTCACTCATAGTCTTCATTCGGTAACACATTTCCTCTGAAAGACTTATATTTTTAATATAAACTTTTACTCAATTCATTCAATCGTTTGCTTCAAAAAAGAATCTGTATTTTAATTTTGACTTCACTTCTGCTGAAACATCAAAAAACTAATACCCATTCAAATGACATACAATTCAAAGGTATTACTCAAATCAGAGGTCCAAGTATTAATTTGAAATTTATTAATAAAGAGCTTATAGTGCAAGGTGAATTAGGTATCTCAAGGTATTTATCAACAAAGCAAACACTAAACAATTATAAAAACAAAATAAGAGATAATATAAATTTCAATGCAATAAGAATTCGCGAGATTTAGCAAAAATTGAATTAAGATTTAGTTTCAATTGATTTTAAGCAATTTCTCAGAATTACTGTCAGTTTGTGTCATCCCTTTAAAAATCAATTAATTTGTCATTTGATTTGAAAAATGAATGAATTTATTGAAGATTTCATTTACTATTTGTGTTGCTGTGGATGTTGTGGTCTTTTTCGAAGAAAAGTATTCGTTAAGCCATTGAACGACAGAAATACCAAAAGGAAAGCAAAGATTTTAAGAGATCTGAGAGATATAACACCATTGGATAAGAAGAGAATTTCTTCGGGAATTGAACCGAAAAAATCTAATTTAGGAAAACTGACAGCAGTTCACGTCATTCCTAATGATAAGTTTAAGACAGAAGGAGAGGTAATACAAGACTATGGCTATAAAATTGGAAAATACATCGATAGTGGAAAATACGGTATCGTTTCTATGGCCATACATTTGCAGTCGAATGAGAAGATCGCCTGCAAAGTAGTTGAGCTCTCCTTTCAAAGACAAAACCAAAGAAATATTAAGACAATAAGGAATGAGTTGATGATTCTTCAGAGGACAAGTCATCCCTACATTATTAAAATGATTGAAAACTTCATAATAAAAGAGAACACAACCATTAAATTATATGTTTTCATGCAATACGCGTCCAGTGGCACCCTTTCCGCTCTAATTCAGAGATTCGGTCCCTTCGATGAAAAACATTGCAGATTATGGTTCGCACAGATGTTATCTGCCCTTAGGTTTATGCACGAGAAGGGCATCGCTCACAGAGACCTAAAATCTCAGAACATTTTGTTGGACAACAATAACCACATTTTGATCTCTGACTTCGGTTTGAGTTCAATACTCATGGATCCGATCAAAGGACTCATAGAATCGAAGACTTGTTGTGGAACTAAGCCTTATATGGCACCCGAAGTCTTAGAGAAAAGATATCCTCAAACCCAACAAATTAAAGACAAAAAATATAACGCATTTTTGGTGGATGTCTGGGCGCTCGGAATAATTCTCTTCCAACTCTTTAATAAAGACCTTCCGTTTGCTACAACTAACATAAATAAGGCGTTAATCAAAATGAGACAAAAGAAATGGCGTTTCGCGGGAACTAACAAATCTAATCCGAGTACCGATCTTCACACCATTTTAAAGAAAATTTTAGAACCGGACCCTTCGAGTCGGCCAACGATGTCTAAACTTACAAAATATGCCTGGATCAAAGATACCTATAGATTGGTTGAACAAAATAATTTGATTCTTATGGAAACCTCAACTGAATTTTCGGCAAAATAATTGTCTTTTCAACTGTTTTTCGAAAATTTAATATATTTTTAATTTCAATTCAAAAATAGTATAATTTTGTTTCGATTTAATAAATAAATACTTAATTATCAAAAGAACTGAATTTTTATTCATTAAATTCATTATAAAAGACAAGAATTCAATAATAAACTAAACGATAAGAAAATGTTTTGTCTTTTTGTAATTCATTTAAATTAATTTTTTGGTTTGATTTTCATTCTAATTGATATTCTCTCTCTCTCTCTCTCTCTCTCTCTCTCTCTCTCTCTCTCTCCCTCTCTCTCTCTCTCTCTCTCTCTCTCTCTCTCTCTCTCTCTCTCTCTCTCTCTCTCCCCACCGATTTAGTCGACATATTAAAGAAAGGGGAAGAGAGAAATAAATCGATCCTTGTTTATATAAATTGTTGGAGGAGTCATTCCCCCTTAAATGACCATGGTACTGAATGGGCACTCATAGCAATAACAATAAACAAAATAATAGTTTTTCTCTGCAATAAAACTAAACGACAACTTCTTTGCGCAATCGCTCCGTAATATCGACAGAAATTGAGTACAACTTATGGTTAAGATTTGAAGACAAACCGAATCAAAGAAGTTATGTTTTGAAGCGACAAAAGCGTAACAAAAATATAATAATCAATAGTTATGTTTAGAGGCATAGCAACCATCAAAACAATTAAATATTATTGTTATTGCTTTCAGTCTCTCTTGTCTTCAGTCAAACCATTGATTTGTTTGAAGATATAGTTATGAATAACTGTGACCTCCGGAGAGGTCGGGGTCGGCCGCGAAAGTTCGACAAAAGTGGTCAGGTATTCATTTGTGATTGGATGGGATGCGACAAAAAATTTAATCAAAGGTTTGTTTCCAAATCAATTGATGTCTTTTTCGTTGATCTCTTCAATTTGATCACTTGTTTGGTCACATCTCAAGAGTTTTTAATACGATTTTAAGACATTTAAATAATTGACTAATTTTTGTGTATTTCCTTCAAAACAGTTGTAATCTTAATAAGCATTTACTCATACATTCGGGTAATCATTGTTTACGTTAATTAACTTTAAGAGCAATCAATACTTAATTATATCTGTTTTTGTGTGACATTAGGGGACAGGCCTTTCGCTTGTGATTGGCCTAACTGTGGGATGTGGTTCACTCAGTCCTCAAATCTTAATAAACACTATTTGACCCATACGTAAGTCTGAGTCCAAACAAATGGCAATTTTGTTGTCAACTCCGGTATTGTTATAGAAATGAGAGACCATTTAAGTGCAATTGGCCTCAATGTGACAAACGGTTTAAACAGTCGAGTAATCTCAACAAACACAGACTCGTCCACACCGGTAGACAACCCTTTCCTCACAACTGTCCGATTAATTATAATAATTGTATTTCAGGCGAAAAGCCCTATATCTGTGACTTTCCTCAGTGTCTGAAAAAGTTCTCCCAATCGAGTAATTTGAAGAAACATAAGCTAGTTCATTCTGGTTGTACTATCTATTGTTCATTTTTCTCCAATTATTTTCATTAAAAACATTTCAATTGAATTATAGGAGAAAAGCCGTTCCGCTGTCACTATAATGGGTGCGGAAAGTTGTTTGACCAGAGCTGTAATCTAAACAAACACTACTTAACGCAGTAAGTCATCAAATATATGCCTTTCCTTAAAATATACGTTAAAATTGTTTTGATGTCAGTATTGGACACAAACCCTATACTTGTGATTACCCGGAATGTGGAGAAAAGTTTTCGCAGTCATCAAATCTCTCGAAGCACTACCGCTCCAAACACTCGACTCCTACTGCCATAGCGCTGACCAACAGTTCAACCGGTGATACCGATGACTCACAACTCATAAAATGTGATGTTTCCGAATGTGATGTTATTCCGAGCGATGCAAACAATTTTTCTGAACATAAACTCAAAAACTCTTCAAATAATGAATTGAAAGAAGAAGAGAACAAAAGGCGGAAACGGGTGCCGACTGTTAACGCTATTGCGCTTATTAACGACATCGAAAGTGGCAGAACCTGTGCTCAGACCCGATTCAACTTCGAGACAATGCCTTTGAGTTTAAGTTAATTCTTGGGATTCCTAAACAAACCTTAACTTCAAAGTATATATTGCTTTAAATGAGTTTTCCTTAAATATAAGTTCCTTTAAAATCAAATAAGTGTTTACTCAAAAAAAAATTTATGACATTTCTCTGAATTTTATTAAATCAAATCAATTATTAGTTATCAGAATCACTGAAAACTACTTAAAACGCTTTTAAAGCAATAATAAGTTTATGTTTTTTCCCCTCTTTTTCTGTAAATATTGTTTATTATGTTTTCAAAAGTAATTATTTCTTTATTTTAATTTTTGAATGTTTTATACGAAGATTAATATTAATATAATTTTGAAGAGCAGTTGAATACAAATCAAGTGATTATTTAATAATTATTTTAACGATTCCTCCGATCAATGAATGAAATTATAAGAGATTTTTGTATTATTTATTGAATTCGAAGTTTCTTTTCGATTAAATTTTTTTTTGTGATCTTTTTCTTTATATTTGTTTAAAAATTATGTCAAAAATATTATTTGTTTTTCAATAAAATTATCGAAAACTGAATTTTGTTTTCAATTGAGACTCAAATCCAAAATTAAAGTCGTTTTCAATAATTCAAATGAAAATTAGGATATAATGAATCAAAAAGTGATTGTATTTGAGAGTAAAAGTATCACAAAAACACAGAATTTCATAAAAATAAAGGAATTGATACTCTTTTACTGAAATCGATTCATTAAAAAGTCTTCAAAAATAGTTTATAAATACTTCAAAATATATTAAAAACTATAAAAATTTCAAATAAAAAAAAGACTAATTGAATAAATAAATTTATCTTGGTTGCAATTCAATAGTTTTTCCATTCCTACCGTCACTTCTATCTTCAGAATCTGATTCAATAAACTGATTGATTGGGTCATTATTTTTATCCAATAATTGAATCCTATTTTGTTTATCTTTATCGTCACCTTCTTCTTCATCTTCATCTTCGTAGAGGTTTTTGATTCTATTGGCCATAATTATGATCCCGATATCAAAAAGTGAGCCAATAATCATGAACCCAAATGCAGCACCATGCAAATATTTTCGGAATTTGTCGATATCGTAGAGCCAACAGTTGCCTGTCTTTCCTATTAATCAATGAAAAACATGTCAATCATTTGATGGGTAATTAAAACTAATCGATTAATAATATGTGATTTGAGTTAAGTCTTATAAAACTCTAGTCTTAAACTTTATGTGAAATTCCGAACTTTTAGTTATCATATGTTTATTGGCTTTTGACTTATCAACAGATTATATGAAATAAAATCGATTTTTGTTCTAAAGTCTCGAATAATATCTGCAGTCAAGTCATGAAACAAATTAAATTCATATCCAAATAGACTTTAAACTCGTTATCAAAAAGAAAATATTTCGATGTTTTGAAATCAAACTGAAAATACTGACCACAAGACTCTTCCCAAACGAGACACGCGGAGTCAGTTATGGCTCCGAATATAAGAGGGTATGGAATGAAAGCTATTATCAAAATTAAAATTCATTTGAAAATTATATATATTTTTTTGAGAAATAACATTATTCACCGAAAACGGCGAAAAAACTGCCGATTATTCCCATCGCAAAACTCTTGTCTTTAGGATCAACGCACCTATAATTGAGACATTATTTTCTGAATAGTGTAGCAATTGATGCAATACCTGAGTGTAATCAGAGTATTACCGGTTCTTGCAGTTGAGGCGATCATACTTCCGATACTCAACAAAATTATATAAATCGGGAAATTACTGCAATCTGTCGGACAATATCCAGATTCAGCCCTTCCTAAAGAACCTTTTATTCCGGTGGGAATACACTCACAATCACTGAATGTCTGAAAATTAAATATTTAGTATTGATTGAGAGTTTTGTAACCAATTTTGACATACGATTGGATTAGTAGTTGTGTCAACAGTTTTGCACCCGGCATAGCAAGGTGAAAAATATGTCGATATACCATCAGATCCACAAACTGGTTGATAGACTCGTGTAGTGCAGCCACAGTTGTTATTACACGAATTGGGAGGGGTTAGCATCAGACTATTGGATCAAATTGTTATTACTTTGAAAATGAGTACAAAAAGACTTTTCAATTCATACTTTCCGTTCATTAATTGGGTGTTCGGGAAAATAGGTGTCGGACACCCGAAGAACATTACTGTGAATATTGAGAAACTGGCGACTAATTCAACAAAAAACATATAAACGAGAAGAGAACGGGCTTTAGGTTTGAAGTAACGAATGAGAATTCCGCCCCCCATTATGCCGATGGCCATCGTTGCGATACTCGTCGACCCTTTAATACATTCAATTTAAACACAACTGAGATATAAATTGAAAAATAGAGATACCGGTGAAAAAACTGGCGCCAGAGGCTGACTGTCTGTATTGCATTTCCATGTATTTTGGTTTGAAGATATAGTACCCGAGGTATCCAAATATCCTGAATATACCTCCGACTGCGTGTAATATCAAAATCGGATTCTTTGCGAGTCTTCTTAAAGCGATTTTCACCTCTTTTTGGTCAGAATTTTAAGTAAATATAAGTCTATTTAAGTCTAAGTATATATGAGTCTCAAATACCGTTGACTTTTAGTATTTTAATTTCGGTCTTAGAAGTAGTCATTTCAAGAGCATTGACTTCATCGGGATCTGGACTGACAGACGTTACACAACTCATTCGACGGTCGGTTGAGTTGACTGCACTTCCTTTGAATCGTTTGGGAAAAAAAAACATCGGAAGAGTGAACACCATTATAGCTATTCCTAAGACGAGAAACCCAATCCACCATGCTCCCACCTAGCTCAATTGGTTCAACCAAATTATATGTATGAATAAAAACTGAGTCACTCTCACCCATCGGGGGTCGTTCCTATCAATATGAGGGTCGACTGTATTGAAAAGAAACTTGGTCAATTAATTTTGTGAGTGAGTTAAAAATGGACTCACACGTCGGGTCCTCATACCAGGCAAGACATATGGAACACAAAAGAAATCCAAGAGTAGGACCACAAAGTCTGAGTGTTGCCGTCGCACCTGATTTCAAGAATTTAAATCTCAATTATTATAAAGAAATTCAAAGAATTTTTTTCAAAACAAATACTTATATAAAGCGGAGAATTCTTCTTCTGGACGTTATCGTCAATATATGGCAGTCCTATAGTATAGAAAGCCGTATAACCCATTCCATTGGCAAAACTTGCGAACCATAAGAAAGCGACCGCTAAGTAAACTGTCGAGTGATCGTCGTTTTCACATTCGGGGTCCAAATGATCAGAAGAATTGGCACAGAATTCGTATCGGGAAGTAGTGTTGGACACAGTGTTCGTGTTTGATAGCAAATGAAGTCCCGGACCATAAATGAAATACGGAACTGCACTGATCATACAGGACACGGCAACTATTAACTCTCCGATGGCTATCAGATGAGATCTGTTGTATTTAGAGCCCAAATATCCGACGATAGGACTGATAACCATTTGACTCAAATTATCGGCAATTAATATAAAACCAGACATTTTGCTCTCAAAAGCGAACCGTTTTTCCAAAGTGGAGATCGAGCCGATCAGGTATGTGAAGTACGCCCCCTGAAGAATAGCCACAACTGAAAAGTTTATGACAAAAAATTTTGGGGTCGCAAACATTTGCATCCATTGCGGTCTCCAATTGCCTAAACCACAAGAAGTATCGTAATCTATCGAAGACTGTTCTGTTGATTCATTTTGAAGATCTCTTTTTGTCGTTTTTGTCTGAAGACTCATATTTTTAATCAACTTTTTGACCAAAAAATTTCAAAAACTTTCACAAAATAAAAGACAAAATCTTTGGATAAAATTATTTGAACTCAAATAAAGTTCAAATAAAAGATATGTTTATTTTAGACAACATTCCGTTCGTTTGAAGAGATGATCAACTTTTTTGAGAAACAGTGTTCGCAACCAAAGACTTAAGTCTTATCTCAAAACTCTTATCCTTTCTCTCATATGCTTTGAGTCATAAGAATCTAAAACTAAAATCAAACAAATCGTATGTTATATTCACTAAAATATATATAATTTTGTCTAAAAATTAAGTTTCAATTATAATTGAGAGCACTTCAGTGGGAACTTTGTCACTGTATGGAAGGCTGAGCGCAAATCCAATTGGAATATCACTCAATTGATAGATAATGAGTACAAATATCAGTACAAAACACTCATTGGATTCACTGAATTATGGCATATCATCCAAGTTTCAACAAAATCTTATCAATTAATTACTCAATAATAAGAAGAATTGTTTGCTTTATCTCAAAATATAAAGGAATCAAAACACTTATCAATCGATTCTCAGTTTAATTAATTACACGAATTATTTAATTGAAAATATTTACATATTTTTTGTTATTATTATTAAGAATAAGATTTCATTTCAAAGTCTAGAAATCACTCATATTTTGTAAGACATGAGTAGAGAATAAGACAAATATAAAAACACTTATCATTTCATTATAGCAAAGATTAAGACTCTATTCGATAAAATTCAAAATCAATTAACTTAAGGATAAATTGAATATTTGAATATAAATTATCAGTAATTCAAATACGAGTTGAAAGAATCGATAGGTTTTGATACAAATTTTTTTATTTAGACGGAAATACTTGATATCAATTGAAATATATATTAAAATCAAATGAATTTTCTTGGAATTAGATGAAGAGATCGGATTCATTCAAATCTATGCGAACGTCGGCCGCGTTGTAAGTATTTAAGAGTCCGAAAAGGGCGGGCATTGCGTTTTGCCACATCGGCTCCACAAATGGTTGACCTCTCATAATAGCATTTGAATCAGCAATGAATGCCCTTGCTGCGTTTTGCATAGACCCAAACGCCAGTTGATGAGGTTGAAAGTGATTTGGCATTAAGAGCAGAGCCCAGAACCTCTTTCGGAAATATTGCGCCACACGTCGGAAGTCGTCGAGAAAATTGTACAAAAAGGACATACCGGCCGCCAAATGAAGGGGAAGGAAGACGTTTAAGACGGGGACATTTCCATGCTGACGATAAACTCTGCTCAACTCCCACGTCCATTGGGTTATGAGTTTTACATAGAAATTTCTGTAAATGTTTTTAATCAAAAGTCTTGTTTGAGTGAAAGTATTGACAATCTTTTCGTTTTCGTCATCAAAAGCAATGAATAAGTTCTGAATGGAATCGATTCGGTTGAAAGTCTGATACATTGTTCTGAAGAGTGAGACCCATCCCGGTTTGGACATCGAATAGGACTCGTCATCTTTGCACAGCTGCTCATCTTGCAAGTCGTATAACTTCTTGAGAAAGATCCCGGTCACGTTCAACAGCATAGAACAAGTGGCTCTCACCGAATAGTAGATCAAATTGTCGTTCACTTCTACAAAGTACGGGTAGTTTCGAATGTTTTCGATCTGAGCGATAGTGTCGTTCACTATTTCTGAAGCAATGTCTTCAATGGTAATCAGATTCTCCTCAAAGACTTCGATAATTCTCCTGAACTTCGGTCGAGTGTCGCCCCCATTGTTCCACCAAAAGTATAGTCTTTGATATTCAGTATATCCGGACTGAATACATTGAGTCAGATTTTGTCCTGGGTTCTGTTCGTGGTCAGCCCATCCCCAGAAAGTACCATAAAAGTCATCGATATTTAATCCAATGTCTAACGGAATGTAAAAAATATTGGAGTTATAAACGGTTTCGTATTTTTTCTCCAAAACGATGTAAAGCGAGTTCCATAAGAAATGGAATTCATTTGACGATTGTCGCCAAAAACTGGTCGAATGCTCTGAGTATCGGATCAATGTATTGATGCAATGGCTCTGAATACAAAATGCCATGAAATACAACTTTAGTGTATAAAAGAAGTATAAGTGTTGACAGTCGGCCATATTTATCGGGCCTTTTGTCGGATCCTCGAAATCAGTATAAAACAAGAAATCATCGGTTGTTATATAGTTCTCAAACGCGAGACTAATCCATCGGAAGCACTCGAAGGAGTCTCTCGTCGATTTGCTTGAATGGGGGACCGGTAGTAATGAGTCAACTTTGCGAATGAATTTGTAAACTCCCAAAAACGAGACGACAATCGGTTCTAAAGTCACTCTAATATTCCAGGGATTCATAGGAGTGGCAAATCTGAAGACTCTTTCTCTGATTCGTTTGATTTCGATCTCTTCATCTGTTGCGGCGATAATCGCAGAACATTCGTAGTCTTCGGAGAAGAGATAATCATATTTTGGATTTTTATCTGCGATTCTGTTTTCATAACTCAATCGGAGGTAAAACCCGACATTTTCGCGACTGATTTGATCCAATTCTTTAAACCAATAATACTTTCGATTGACGGGAACTATTGATGCCAATCCTCCGATATATAAATGCAAATCAGACAACACTTTGTATGTATTGGTGAGACAATCGGTGCAGACGTCATCGAAAGGTTCGAATGATGTTTGGAGAACGAGTTCCGGAAGAATGACGAGTTCTCGGATAATTTTGTAGGCCAGTACTAATGTGACAGAGAATGGAGGGTAAGCCATAACATAGTGGGTCCTGAAGTCAAATAAGTTCGTCAGATATAAGGCGTTATAGTTCTTCATTCGCCACTCATTTGCGTGATGTAAGAGATATAGAACCGGAGCTTTTGGTGGGGGATCTCCGACGACCCGTTGGACCTCTGCCCTGTACATCATAATTGCAGTCACCGCCAAATAGATATCCGGAACATTTGTTCTGTTGGTCAAAGTGTACTGATTGTGAAGTACCAAAACAGTCCGGTATATAGGGTTGAAGTGGAAGAATGCGTTCCAATTACACCACTCCCCGCACAGACAGACGGTATCCTCATATTGTTCGCTCTGAATGACAGGAGTGATCTGATGATCAGCATATTTGACTGATTGGCTCAAAAGTCCTCTATAACTGGTGGCCCCGCTGTCCAACACTTCAGTTCTTATTCTTTCCATAATATTAGCCAAAAGTCTTGGTGTCGACCAAAAAGCTTCCGCAGAGTTCGGATCAATTCTTTTCCGAATGTAAGTAACTTTGAATTTATTGGAAGGGCTTCTATGCATCCGTTCCATTGTCGAACTCAAGGCATTAAAGGCATGAATTCTGTGGATTAGTTGGAAGTAAATGGTGTGCAAATGAAAACTCCCGGTTTTCGTCGCGTCAACGAACGGTTCGGTTCCAACAGCCCATCGGATCTCAATCAACATTTGGACGCCTCTCCCGAAGTCAAACCAATCCTGATATCCTTCTGCAGAGATATCTCTGAATAAGATTGAGAACTGATTGAGAGGTAAGTGAGGTTGTGCCCAATGGTCGGCTACGACTTGAATCATCAGTGCTTTGTTTTTGGTCCGATATTTTCTGTAATTTCTAAAAGAACTGGCTAACGCGAAGTTTATTGTTTGTATTTCTGTTGTCATCGTCACCGGAAACTCTGGTGATGTAACGCCAGCGACGGTCTGAAGCACTTTAAGTCCTCTGCAGTTATTCAAACCCTTCACTTTTTTAATTGCAGTCAATAAATGCATTTCAATGAACGGGAGTTGTCTCACGATATTATCCAAATGACTCAAATCGACGTTCGGCACAGAATACAAATCTTTCATTGCGTTCACATATTCATCGAACTTCTGCTGATAGAAGATTGGGGACAGACTGTCATAACCCGCAAAAGCGATCAGAAATGTTTTGATAGATCTCCAGAACCCACTGACGTCGTCGAAAGTGTTGTCAATGAGGTCATTGACTGTCCTATTCCCATATATATGAGAGGCCACCGTATGGACCGCCATTTCTACAGATTCTTATTGATTTGGATTAGCTTTCGATATAATCTTCGGATATTTTCAATGAAATACAACTTTTTGTCGTTTAGTGAAAAACTAATTGAAATCATTTGTAACACAAATCTCGAGATATATAATAAGTTTTGGTTTTAATTGATTATTGCATTATTTGCTCAAATTATTAAGGCTTTACTCCAAACACATTGAAATCAATGGCATATTAGTTATTATATAGTTATTAATTGATAATTTATAATTTAATATACAATAGATTAGATTCAAAAGACATCTATTCTTCAGTATTCAGACTTCTATTCATTGAATTACATAAAAATTAATGATTTTTGAGAAAAGAGCTAAAAACTGGTCATTTAATCGCTTAAGAAATTGTGTTTTAATTCAATTGTTTTT
>JAQIXV010000849.1:0-15956 GCA_034700625.1 Tectocepheus velatus
CCAGTCATTTGAATCCATCCAAAGAAAGACAAACGCATGTGACTCTCTCTCTCTCTCTCTCGCTCTCTCTCTCTCTCTCTCTCTCTCTCTCTCTCTCTCTCTCTCTCTCTCATCCATTAAATACATACCGAGAATGACATTGATATTCAACCCTTTGTAGACATTTCATTACCAAGGACATTTGTTTAGCCGTCGAACACAATTCTCTTTTTACATATAATCGTAAAAACGAAATGATTACTCTATTATTGAAAAATCAGTTTTTTATTCAAATAAAAAGCAAAATATTTATTTCAAATGAATTAACACTCAATTAATCAAATTTTGATTTTAAGCTCAGAATAAAGTCATGACTTTTTTAAACTCAAGACTTAGATTTCAGGCAAACCCTTCAGCAGATTTACTAAAGGTAGGATAAATGTTCTTGGTCTTCTGGTTCTCTTCCTTGATGAGAGTTTCTTGGGATCGGGCACTTTATCGCATTTGTCGGTCTGTTCCCCATAATCAGCGCACAGGAGATTGAATACTCGTTCGAAATGTGCCTTGACAAAATCCTCGCTCACATCCAGTATCTTATCAGTGCACCCTGCTACTTTCTTGCCTCGTTGATGAACGCAATCCCAGATCTTGTGGTAATCACTGAATAATAGATAAAATGATTTAAATTATTATTTATTTTCAAAAAATGGGCGAATGTTTTCAAACCAGCAAATAATAGGTATCATATCCTTTCTCTCTTTCATGTTTTTACCGGCTATCAGGGTATCAATGTATCCGATGTGGCATTTGTTGAATTCTTTCTAAATTTTCAAAAATGATTAAGATTCAATATTATAAACTGTAAAGAATTGATTAATTTTAGTTTTAGTTGAAATTCAAAATTGGTTAGTTTAATTCGAACAAGTAAAGATTAAATGTAACAAAGTCTATGGCCAAAGTTGAATGAATAATGTCGATGACAAATGAATAATTTTATTATAAGATAACCAAGCTACAAATTTTTGCTTTGGTTTTGAATTACTTTTTTCGATAAAAAAATAAACTCACCGTGGCCTTATTAGCACAGGGGGCCGCACTCAGCAGTTCTTCGACATATTTACTATTCTTCTTACAATAGGAATCAATTAATGATTTAATTGAGTACAGAATGAGACCAATTGTCTGCTTCGAGAGTGTGTCCAAACATTGTTTGTTATACTCTTCTATTTGTTTAATCAGTTTATAGTTTTCGCTGAAAAATAAAACAATAAAAAAAGTAAATAAACGAAATATCAATTAAATTAAAAAAATTAATTTAATGAATGAATTACTCGCAGAAGACTTTGAGATCTTTTTTTTTCTCCGGGTATTTACGAGTTGACCCGAATGTCAAAAGTTGTGACATAAGAGTATCTATTTTTCGTTCAGAACTCTTATCGCAAACCCATTTATCAGCAGATATTCCAATAAAACAGAGAAATAAAAGACAAAAACATTTGTTTAGTTTCATATCTAAAGAGTCAACTTTTAGCCGATTTTAGAGTTAAACGAAAAAATCAAAATCTTTTTAAAACAGATTTTTTTCCAAAATTTCAAATGTTTTTATGTATCGGAGGACAGGATCTCGACGTGTTTTGAGCCCTGAGTGAGTGATAGTAATTTATTCGTGGCATTCGTCGGAATACCTAAAACTATGCGTCAGTTTTTGTAATTCAATTAATTTTATTACAAAATCTAAAATTTCGACACTTTTTCTATCGTTTTTTTTCACCAAACTTTGATAATTCACCTCTACTTTTATATTTCTTTTACTTGGCCCTCGGCAATATTCTCTTGATTACATCATTTTTCAAAGTACTTGCAACTGAATTACTGTCCAGAAGTTACTGGATTTGTCCGATTTTAAACAATAAATAATGATTTGTCCGATTAAATAATAAATATTTGATAATCAATTGAAATAAATTGCAAAACCACTCATACAAACTTGACCTTGGTTACATTCCTCTACTATTAGGCAATTTATCTTAGCCAGATCTCCTCTCACTCCTCTCTTGACACCAAGTGTTTGATTATTCAATTTTGCTGATAAATTGGCTAAACGAGATAAACAGTCAAGATGTAAGTTTGAGTGTAGGCAAGATAATATTTTGAAGATTGTATAATCGATTTTTTATTTTTTTGAATTTTTTTTTACAATTGCAATACTTTCCGTGAAATATAAATCAATTGGAAGTGTATTTTTTGCACCCCTTGGTTACACCCAAAAGGGAATAAAGTATTGTGAAATATTGTGCAAATGTCTGACATTGAATTAACTTCAATGTCAATGTCAACATAGAATTAGACCCTTTCTCCTATGCTTTTTCAGCTAGGTCATCAACTTTTCAATGAGAGTAAATTTCAAATAATTATTTTAATTTTGAAATTAATCCGTAAAATATTTAAAAAATTATATTTAAAACAATTGATTTTTTATGAAACAAATCGAAATGTAATAATAAAATTACAGCTTGATAACATTTTGTTTGAATGACAAATTATAACAAACTTCAATTATAGACTTTTGCCTAAATAAGCTTAAAATAAGCTTAAAATAAGCTTGATTAAGTAATTTATAATAACTCTTTGGCGTCTTCTGCCCCCAAATCGCCCATAATGTCCATCAGAGGGGATAAGAAAGACTTCGGAAGTATCACTCCATTCAGATTAATCTTGGGTATATTCAGGATGACTTTGTCACATTTGTCACTAGCTAAAATCAAATATCGAAAATAAAATTAATTATAAAACTCAAATTCAAATTGAGTAATATGAGACCAGGAGGGTATTCATAGCACATTAGGTCCATAATCTCGCCAAAGATTTCTGTGGCCCATCGCTCGACATAATCAATGGTACGAGAAGTGCATTCCTTCACTTCTTCGGCCTCTCCTTTGAAACAATCGCGAAGTCTATTAAATTCGCTGCAAAAAAATCAATGTCATAATGAAACAAGGTGATCAATTCAAATAGAAAAACTTCAGGTAAACTAAAAATACCATTTTTATTAAATGTAATTAAATGTTCAAATCTCTTCCAAAATAACAATTAAATATTGTACAAGTTTAAGTGGGTAATTATTTTTTGTTAATATTTCATACCAGCAGAGCATCGGTATCCTTTTTGAAGTTTGAGCTTGCTTAATAGCCATTTGACTTGCAATGAATTTACGATAGCATCTAGCCAGCCCAGGACGGGCGGCGTTACCACACTTCGCAGCCTTAATAAGTTCCTTAGCCTTAACACTGGTTCGACCCGTTTTGCAGATCGAAGACATTTCTCTATTGATTGGGAAGAATACCACAGAAATCACTTTTTGGCTGAAGTCAGGCAAACATTGTTTGATAAAAGCCTGGATGAAAGCAATCGATTTGTAGCCCTGATTGCAGAACTGCCTCAATTCCCGTCCGTTTGTCGGAAACTTCTGGTGAAGCAGTTTATGGAGAGATGTGTCCAGTCGTTGGTTCGTCTCATTATCGCATTTCAATGGTTTCGAGGAATCAAATGCCGATATCTTTTTACTACTCTTGGCTACTCTTTGCTGGCCATCGATTTTGTGTGCTTAAAAAATTAACTTGGTTAAATTGATTTGGATAAAAAAAATATCAAACTGTTTTTCTCCATATGCAAAAATCTAAATAGATAAATTAAAATATTAACTATTGGTTCAAGAACAATCAAACGATACCTGAAAAATACAGTATAAATTAGGTATTGGAGACTCATATTTAATAACAAGGTTTTGAAGATTTAACCCTTTATTTACTTCAATTAGATTTTATTGAATGTTCGATGTATTCACGTCATATTCATCATATACGACTATGTATTTGAAAAATCAGGGGAATATTCTTTAGTCATTGTTTGAAATGAGTAGGCTCATATAAGGGAACAAATAATTAGTTGTGCTTGATGAATGACCTTTTAATAGAAGTATCGTTTGATTGTTCTTGAACCAATATATTAGAACTTGAATGTATTTTATGTATCTAAAAACTTTTTTTTTAACTGACCTAGCTTATTTAAATTCTAAAATGTTTCGACTCACCAAGCAATATGACCAATATGATTAATAATTTCATCCAGTTCATTTTGAATCTAATGAGTTGTTTATTATTCTTTCATAGATTTTGACAACAAAACTGATTATTAAAAACAGATTCACACAATTATCGGGAATTGTTGTCTCAAGTATTGACTCAGAGATAATTTTAGAATCGTTTTTATCAATCAATAAATCAAATTATTTTTTTATTCGTTAAAAATTTATAAATAATTTATAGAATAATAACTAAAAATTCTCAGAAAACCAAAAACAATAAAAAAAAACTATTATTCCATCCAATGGTCGGTCGGTTTTTGAATGAACTCAAAATAAAAATATTCTTAAAGTAAAAGAAATTTTAGGCAAAGAAATCAATTATCAAATTAGACCTTCAGCTGACAAACAGCCCGGTCCTTGCTGTTGCTAGCTTATAATTATAATTCAATGAGAAATAAATCTATGGATTATTGAGCAAGAACCTGTCTATGACCAGTACAAACTCATTGATACTGGATATTTCCAAAATTGACAGATAACTTCATTGAGGGGTAATTTTCAATCAATTGTTTCATTTTTTCCTGAAATCAAATATTAGTTTCGTTTCAATGACTTTGAGATAAAAACCTTAAGTTTTAGTGAATTCTAATTATTTTGAATCAATTGAAGGACTGTTTTGTTTTTTGTCTCAAAAGATTTCAATTAAAATATTTTTGATATTAATTAAAATAAAATAAAAATTCGTCAAAATAGTATTCTTTCTAAATTGATCAAGGTTAGTACAATTATTGGAAAATAGCTAATAGCCAGTAAATCATTCGAACTTTTATGAATTATTATGACAAAACTTAACTCAGATATTTTCCAAATTATATTGTCCATGATTGCAAAAATCTCTTCAATTTGCAATTATTATATATGACCCATTTGATTTTTAAAAATTAAAATTAGCATATTTCACAGTTTTTAATTATTAAGGAAATAAATTTACAACTTTTTTTAATTAAAAACTAATTAAATGATCAATTAAATGAGTTTTAGTTTGACTTGATACAATCTATCAACTTTGGCGAATAATTTTTCAAATTTTATAAAAGTTAAACTAGCATATTTCACATAAATTACTTCTTGCAAATAAAATTGATTTAAAAAATACACGAAAATACTTTCAGCGATTTTAGAAACTGTAAAATTAAAATTAAAATATAATTTTATTGAGTTTATTAGCCATGAACTTACAGTACATGTGAATGAGCAAGCTAATATTCATCGCCGATATCCTGGAGAATCGTCAGCATTGGGGGAACGAAAGACTTGGGTTTCTTAATGCCATTCAAACTGATGGCCGGTATTTCACCCAAAACTTTATTGCATCGATCGCTCGCTTCAATCAAAACAAATAATAAGTAAACAAATGTCTAACAAATATAATATTCAATAAACAAACAATCTTGGTAATCATAGCACATCAGGTTAAGTATTTCTCCAAACATTTCCAACGCATATCTCTCAACAAAATCAATGGTCTTTTTCGTGCAGATCTTCACCTCTTCGGCCTCAGTCTTGAAACACTCTCGAAGTTTGTTAAACTCACTGCAGAAAAAATGACCATGATCATTTATCATCAAAAAACAAAATCAAAGTGAAAAATTTATATACCAGCACAGCATAGGAATCTTCCTTTTGTTATCCTTCGATTCGTGAATAGCCAACTCCTGGTCAATGAATTTCTGGTAGCACCTCCTGAGTCCGGGTCGGGCGGCGTTCCCACATTTGGATGCCTTCATCAATTCCTTTGCTTTGTTGGACACCCGTCCGCTCTTACATATGAGACCTATTTCGTTGGTCACCGGATGGAACACCACTTGAATGGCTTTCTGAGCGAATTCAGTCAAACAGTGTTTAGCGAAACCCAACACAAAACCGGCGCCTCTTATGCCTGCGTTACAGAACTGGCGGAGCTCTCGACTATTGGTCGGAAACCGACTGCTGACCAATTTGTGTGCAAACGAGTCCAGGCGTTGCTCAGTCTTGTTATCGCAGGACACGAATTGTGACTTTCCAAAAATGCTCTGGTCAAAAAAGGAACCTTTGTCGTTTTGGCTCGATTTCCTTCTTGGTCGATTTTGTGCACTGGCAACACTAACTAGAACAATAAATAAAGTATGGATAAAAGGAATTGTCATTTTAGATTAAAAATATTAAGCTTTTATTAATAATTATAAACTGTAAATTTTGCATAACGTAAAAATCGATAGTAAAGTATTGGTTTTTCTCTTTAAAAACTCAATCAAAGCTTAATTGTAATTTTTTTATGTTCACCTTGGATAAATAAACTTGCAAATTAAATTTAAAATCAAATAACAGAAGCAAAACATTTTAAACTTGTTTTTATTTGAAGACTTGTAAAAGAAAAAATTGAAGATTGTAAATTTTGAATTAGATAAAATTTTGCATAACCCAAATCAATTTCTTAGTCTTGCAAACAAATGGAAAAGTATAATTAAAATTTGATACTCACCAAGCAAAATCAAAATTGCAAACTTGCAAAAGAAATTCATTTTTTCATTTAAATCTTTTACAAAATCTTTTTAATCAATTTTGTGTTCAATTGTCAAAAACTTTTATTGAAATTCAAAACTTCTTTACAGTTATTGAATCAAACACTGAATGGAAATAAAAAAATTTAAAAACTTTTAGACAAAAATCTAATTAATCTTTTTGTCGTTATTCGTCAACTCGTTATTCATCAGCTCAGACCTCATGAGAAGCTTTCCTTTTTATTTTTCCGTTGCTATAAATAATTCAATTAATTATAGCCAATAGAAAAATCGGTAAATCAGACCTTGAGCAATTATGTTGACCTCCATGTGTGCCAAGATCACACCAATAGATCAGTCATAAAAAATTAACATAACTCGCAATTTATATCATCTGCAATTCAAATGTCAAACCTAGTTGTTATAACTTTTGAAATATTGTTCAACGATGTGTGACAAGGGTATTGTGATGATCTTGGTCATAAGATATTCCATATCATCCAGTTTTAAGAGTTGTTTGTTTATAAATAATTTATAAATTAAAAATGAGAGCCGTTTTAACTCAATCCTATCCAAAGGGATAATTAGTATCGCATTCAATGTTAGGCCTAATCTGTAATTAAATCAAACGATAAATCTTTTATTAATTGCTAGTTATTAGAGTTTTGGACATTTTCTTTGCTTCTGAATAGCTTTTGAAGAAAAAAAACATTAAATGATTCAAAATATAAGTTTCCAGGAAAACAAGGAAAAGTGGCAAAATCAACAAAACAACCTTGGTTACTCTTCGATTTGATTAATTGTGTGTATCATCTTCAATCGAATATCACGTAACCTTATAATTTCTATTGAGATCGTCATCAAAGTCAAATTTTTCCTAAAGATCTTGGTCATAGTGATGAAAGTCATGTCAACTTTCTTTAAGATAAAGCCATTCAACAGTGAAAACAAAATTATAGAGAAAAGATTGAAATAGTGATATCAAATAATCCTGTCCTTGAATTATGGGTTTCTAAGTTATCATTTAAGAAAATAAACTTGTACACATTAGGTGGGCATAAAAGTTTGATTGAATTCTTAAAATGCAATCCATTTATTATTTTTGAATTTGTGAACCAAACTTGCAATTATTATCGTAAAATTTTGAACTTGTTCATAATAGAGATAAAATGAATGTCCTTCACACATATGGGGAAGCCTTTGAGTCCTTGACATCACATCAAAATACTTGAGATTATATAAGTGTTAAAAGGATTACCCCTCAAAAGACACTTATATTACTTAACTAATATTTTTCACACATTTTTGTAATCAAAGTTAAGTAAAAGTATTGTTTGCTTTGAATTTCATATAAAAGCTGTAATTTTATTGATTTCGTTATTTTATTGATAAGTTATTGCGGATAACAAACCTCTTATCAATGGGTATCTGACTATTAAAAGACTTTCTAAAATAAAAATTTAAAATGTTTTCGATGAAAATCTTGGTCTTCTTGTTCACAATCATAATTGCGGGTAAATATAATGAATAATCAATTTTCATAAACTAATCATATTTGATGTGATCATTGATCAAGTTCAATTTATGGATGGGGCCGATAAGAGGGCCGACTCAGTCTCCGACGTCGCAGAAAAAGTTAAATGCGATGAAAAAACAGATAAGAGGGCCGACGATGTGCTCCAACTGATTATGCCGGTCGGCTCTGACATCGAAATGCCGGAGTCGTCCACAGAGTTGAAGAAATACTGCACTCTTTTCCATAAAAACTTTCCCTTTATTTTGGGTCTATTCAAACACTGCAGCAGTAGTTTCGGTCAGACAATAGCAAAGCTGTTGATATCTCCGGTTCGCAAGAATATGGGGAACGTCTGTAAAGAGGGTAAACTTACCCGACAGGGAAGGGATTTCATTACTGCTTCAGAGTGTGCCAATAAGGCCAGAGATAGATATAAAGGATGTAATGCCCAACTTATTGATGCACTCAATGGGATAGCCTTAGCACCGGTCAAGAGTCGCATTTATATGACCTGTTGGTATGTATTACGCAATATTTGTTTCCAAAGAAAATATTTATTGATTTTTGTTTTGTCAGTCATTCCCACGTCTATCGGGTGTGTCTGAAAGCGGCCACCGAAGAGACATTTGGCTGCACACAAAAGACAATCAATTGGGCGGAAGATTTTGTCCTGAAGACAATGCTCGGCGGTTCCATTGACTTGGTTTGTGGCCAATACTTTCAAGCGTCAGACAAATGTAATAAACTTATTAAAGAGACCCCAAAACCAGTGTATAGCGAATCATATCAAAGACCAAAATCAATGATCAAACCAATGATTTCGCTGATGGAAGGCTTTCCCGATTTTGAAGAATAAACCTCGAACAAATTAAATTTACTCTCTGTATCTAAAGCTATTTTAAATAAATAAGCAAGGTAAAATTCTCTGTCATGAATCTAATTCTTTTTTTTAAACTCTTAACTTGAAAATACAATTATCTAAACATTTAATTTGATGATAAAACTATCATTTCGATAGATCATTACAATTTTGAATGAATCTTGGTAAGTTAAATTCTTTACAACAGGTGTCAGTGCGATAGATGTGCAAAACCATAGAACAATTCAAAACAAGAATTAGATTCGGAATTATTAGATTGTCTTTGAATAATATGTCCGATTAATCCTATCATCAATTTAATGAAGAGTTGTGCAGACCTCGAATTTCGCAAAAATAAATCATAATCAATCATAACTGAGCTTGATCATTATTCACTAGTTGAGAAATCATAAGTTTATTTAGTATTCTAAACACATCTCTAAACACATTTCTGAACATTGTTTGCAATATTGAGAGAAAGTTTGAGAAAATAGTTGATTTATTTTTAATTTAAAAATACATTTGAGTCAAACATCCAGTTATTATCGAATCAAACGAACCTGTTCTTTTTGATAAAACAGGAAAATGTAATAACTCCTTGGCTTTGACCCAAACATCTGATTAGGTGTTGAGAAAGAACTGGATTTCCAGTCAAACAAGAATTCACTGCTTTCTCTTTGACTGTAATTATTGTCTAATTTTGTGTCAAATTATTGTTTATTCTGAGTCTCAACTGTTTTTCAAATACATAACATTTGAGCGAAGGTTCTCTCAAAAGGATTTGTTAAGCAATAGTCATTATAAAATTCCCCTGGTCAAAAAAATTTGATTGATATTTGAATAGAATTGAATTTTCTTAAAACTTGTGAAACAAATAAAAATTTTGAAAATGGTTTTTAAAAAAGTCTTGGTATTTACGTTTGTCCTGGTCACATTAGGTAAAAGTTTATAAGTGCTTTAGAAAATTTTCCCAAAATACCAAGCTAATGATTTAATATTTGTTTAAGTGAATCTTATCAATGGAGCCAACAATAGGCTCGACTCTGTGTTTAAAGGGGCGGAAAATGTCAAATGCAATAACAAAACCGACAAAAAGGCCGACGATCTGATGCCACTCCTGGTCCCCGTCGGGACTGACATCCAGATGCCAGAGACGGCCAAAGATTTGAGAAAATACTGCAACCTTTACAGCAAAAACTTTCCCTTTGTTTTGGGTTATCTTAAGCACTGCAGCAGTCCTTTCGCTCAAACAATAGCAAAGTTTATGGTATTCCCGATTCGCAAACAAATGGACAATATTTGCAAAACGGGTAAACTCGGTCGTCTGGCCCGGGAACTCATAACAGCTTCTAAGTGTGGCAATAAAGCCAGAGAGCCGTTCAGGGAATGCAATATTAAATTAATTGATGCACTCAATGGCATAGTGTTGGCTCCGGTTAAGGACAGGATTTATATGACCTGTTGGTATGTATTCCCTACCATTCCTTTGAAGTGAAAAATATTTAATGAATTCTTCACTTAAGTCACGCAAACGCCTACCGACTGTGCCTTCGAGAGGGGGCGGATGAGACGGACGGCTGCACCCGATTGACAGTGGATTGGGCCGAAAGATTTGTCCTGAAAATGATGGGCGGATCCATAGACTTGGTTTGTGGCGAATACTTCCAGGAGTCCGACAAATGCACAAAACTTATTAACGAAACCCCAAAACCAAAGTATAGTAAATCATATCGAAGACCAAAATCATTCATAAGACCAATGATTTATGTGATGGAAGGCTTGCCTGATGTCCAAACCTGAAACTAATCCATGTTTATATTTTTCATAAAACTTTGCAGGTTTATTATTTTCTCAATTTTTCCAAACAAAATTATTTTCAAACTATCTAACATTAAATTGATATTAATATAAAATAATTATCATTAATATGAATAAAATTTAAGAAATTAAATGATTTGCATATGAATTCATAATAAGCATGATAGATTTTGCAATAAATATCTAAAAATTATGAAATCTGACATATAATCTAGCTAAATGAATAAGAATCTGATATAAATCAATTAAAATTATAATAATTTTGATTGAGATATAAAACCAGGTTTTCTTGTGAAAGTGAAAGGCATGGCATAGATGTCTGTCCACTTTCTGTCATTAAATTTAATGATCCCAAGAATAAGAAAAATCTCCTTTTAGTTGAAAACTAATTGACTTTCAATGACTTTAAGTTTGAAAAATCCTTGAAATACCTGATATTCAACTAAAACTGAATATATTCCAGCAATCGATGCAATAAGTGCACGAAAACTCTAAGAATATATTACCAGATAATTATTCTTCAAAAATCAAAACTTCCTTTACTTCGGGATTATATTACTACTGAAGAAAAAATTATTTTTGTTTTTAATTTGTCTGAAAGTCAAGTCAAGAGTGTTTATAATCATAATTTTTTAACGCATTTATTGCTCAGAATATCAGTCAAACAGCGTTTCAACGATTAAACAGATAATAGCCTTTTGATTATCGATGAGTTAAAAAAATTGAACTTGATCAATATGAAATTAAAATTTTATTTGTTTGTTTTTATTAGTTTTGGTGAGTAATAAATTTGTTAAGGTCACATTTTCAAAACTTATATCAAATTATATTTTTTGTTTAAAAATTTATTTTGCTCAATTAATCTTTGGTATGATAAATTCCATATTTTTCCACAGTCTTGGTCATCGATGGCGCCAAAAAACAGGAGAACCCGAAATGTTCTCAAAAAAGTTTAGACAAAGTCGACAAACAATTGGCGAATGTCTGCCCTCTTATGAGTGGCGGAAAAATGCCCGAAACGGAGAAACAACTCATGAAATACTGTTCAGGGGTTTTATCATCGATGGAGAGCACCGCCACATATATCAAGAACTGTGGCGGAACTTTCGGACCCATTGTGGCAAAACTGATGTCTACTTATCACAAAAAGGACTACAACTCAATCTGCAAACTACGTAACCAGAAACTCGTCCGACAGGTGCTGAGCGTCGGTAAGTGTTCGAATAGTGTTACCACAAAACTCCAAAAATGTTTGAACCAAATGGTGGACAGTTTGACAGCCATTAAATCCGTTCCCTTCGATGATAGGGTCAACACTGGCTGTTGGTGAGTATCTCATCTGTACAACAATTAAAACTTGATAATTGAATATTTTCCAAACTATAGTCACGCTTATAAAATAGTAACCTGCATGCAGAAGGCAGTATCAAGGTCAAAAAGATGTGATAAAGACCTGATAGAAAGGGCAGAGAAAGTAGTGTTCGCAGAGTTGGGAGACTTTTGCGGTAATTACTTCTCAAACGATGAAAAGTGTCTGAAATTAGTTTCAAAAACACCGAAACTAAACGACTCATACGTCAGACCAAAATCAATGTTCCCTCCGATGATGGGACTGATGGACAGTTTCCGTCAGATGCAGTGCACGGCACAGGACTCACAGAGGATGGATACCTTCTTTCAGGAGATGCTGACCATAGGAACACCGGATGACATACCGGAGACGGGGGAACAGTTGAGCAGATGGTGTACTAAAGCCAAGCGAAACGCTCCATACGTTTACGGATATATTGAGTCCTGTGTCAGCGATTTCGGTAAAATGTTGGCCAAAGTGATGGCCGGAAGCGCTATTAATGGTCGCGGTGGGGGTCATATGGAGCTGATCTGCAGCGCAAGTGCCAAGAATGCCCTTGATAATCCCAGTCCATTTATGAGGGAATATATAAAAGCCGCCAAATGTGGTAATCGGGCGGAGAATAAAATTAAAGTCTGTTTCGATGTCTTCAACCAAAATATGATGAGTATAGCTCAGGCACCCGAAAAGTCCAGGATCAAAATGGCTTGCTGGTCAGTTTGGTCACTTTTGAATTTTAATTTTGTGATTACCTAGTATCTTTTTTTCAGTAATTCATATCAGTTCAGAAACTGTATTTTCAACGCCACTTCCACTACCAAAGGCTGTTCCGCTCAGACTATAGAATGGGCGGAGAGTCAGGTCATGGCCGGCGTCGAGTCATCGATAAATATGATATGTCCGGACCTCTGGGGGAACGACAAAAAATGTGACCAAATATTGTCAGACATACCGCCGATAGACCCCAAGACTTATGTTCGGCCGAAGAGTCCCTTTTTTCCGATGATGAAGCTCTTGGACAGCTTTCCTGATGTTGACCTTGATCAAAAATAGAATTTACATTTGATCAATATTTTTGAAATGCGTTTTGAAAAAAATATGCATAATAAGGCTCTTGCCATAAATGTTATCATTTGTGATACAACTTTATATAAATATTGTTTTCAATTTCTTATTCAAATAATATAACATTTTATACATTTTAAATGGTCTAAAAAACGATTATTAATGGAAAAATACTAACATATTTGAGTGAAAACAATTTTTAAATATATGTTTTGATTTGTAATTTTATCTTGATTATAAATTACACAAAAATAATTAAAGTTTATTAATACGTAGAATGTCTAACCTATTGCAAGAGCAACAATTTTTTTAATTATTTTCTAAGAATTTCAATTTACAGTTATTTTAAACAAAAAGGTAACAAATATTTGAGTAATAATTGAGTTTTAACTTTAATTGACTCTTTCACAGTTTAAAACACAAAAAAATAAATTAAATTTTGACTGAAAGTAATCTACACTCACATACTTTTGTAATTTGATAACTTGATTAAAAAATTCTCATTTTACCTGATCTAGATGGTCTATTTCCTTTCATTTTCAATCATTCAATCAAAACATTTAATTAAATGAATCAAAAATGAATTCATTAAAACTTTTATTTAGTTTACAAATTGTGCTGTTCTTTAGTGGACTGCCTTTCGTTAGATCACAAGACGATACGACAACTGCACAGCCATCGGAAGGAGAGGACTCGAAAAACCTGTGCGACAATCCGGTCATCAGTGAAGCCGATCGTATGGTCAACGGGACAGTCAGGCTATATAAAGGCGGATATTACTGGGATCTTCATGGAATGCCTGACCAAGTGGGTCATCTTGGAAAAGCAAAAGCAATCGAAATTGCCTTCTTGGCACCGGTAAATCCAGAGACATCGATAGTAAGTTGTCTGGAGTGCAATAGAAAGGCACATCTGTACAAATTTGACCAAGGCAAGTTCTGGGCCTGGATGCCTCATGGCGTTCCATTTAAGACAACATCAAAGGGAACGGTATTCAAACCCCACCCGAAAAGTGGATTCGACACAGTCTTCCACAACGGGAAGGCATCCGAACCCTTAATGATAGGACTGAAGGGAAAACAAGTTTTCTATTATTCAACGAAAGAATACGAAATCAAAGCTCATCCCAAATACGGTACCAAAGGATACGACGGCGGAAAGAATGGCGAAAATTTTCCCGAAGGAGTCACCGCATCCTTCACGTGGCCGCCACTCAACGAAGGCGACGGATATTTCGTATACCTTTTCAAAGGGGATAAGTATTGCCGACGAAAGGAAAAGTTGGAATCGAGTAAAGACTGTGACGAATGGAGAGACAATAAAGAACTATTCGGCTGTAATGCTGCCGGTGATGACCAACAACAACAGCCACAATCTTGATCATTTTAAATTAGGTTTAATAATAAACTTGCTGGTTTTCTGAATATTTCTAATTTGTGTGAATCTTTTTTGCAATTAAGATAATTATTCAAGCCTTGTTTATTAGGAATTTCCCTTTCCCACAATGATCTTGATTAGAGAGGAGTGTTTATTAAATAGTCGGCAATTTTTTATTTCTATGAATTATTAATATTCTTAAGTCTCTCTCTTTGGGTACACTTTTTTCTCTTTGGGATTAAAATTGAGAAAAAAAATATTCCGTAAATAATTTTCCGCATAAAACATAATCTCATATAACAAAAGATCGTTAAATAACTGAATAAATAAATGTATTATAATATTAGTGATCCTTTAATTTGATAGCAAAGTCACCTTAGGGGAGATACAAAAAGTACGTACGCAGTTGCCGAGGGGGAGGGGGTCAAGCGAAAACGTACGAAAGCGTATGACATTTAGGGGGAGTACGAGTGAAGTGTACGTACTCAATTAAATACTATTGGCAAATAAAATTTTTAAAATTTTTAACCGAAATGATCATATTTATCTCTATCTTATCAGAGATTATAGTTTAAGAAATTATCTTTTGAACAAATATTATTTAGACTCAAACAATTGAAACAAACAGTTGAAGAAAATTTTAGATCAACGGGGGGGTCAAGCATAAAATGTACGTACTTATATTTTTAATCTGTTCTCTGAGTATGTTTGCGTACATAGGGGGAGGGGGAGTCTAAAATCCGCTAAAAACTGCGTACGTACTTTTTGTATCGCCCCTTATCATTATTGAAATAATAAGTAAACAAGTAAGTTTCGCAGCGGGATTCCGGGTGTTAGTAATTCATCTCAATTTATTGACAACCCTTATAATGTTTAAGATGACATCTTGTATGGTACCCCAAGGTAATTCCAAGTAAAATAGAGATTTTAAGATTGGTAAAGAAATCCATGTTTTTATAAATGATGTTCATCATAAGGATTCTACTCTAGTAATGTTTTGTTTCGTATATTTTAAATGATCTGGAAATTGCTATAAGTCAGCAGATATCAATATAGATTGAACAAGATCATTTCGTAAAAAATAGTCGCGAAATATTTGACACGAATGCTGAATTTATCTTGAAGTTTGAATACTGTAAGTCTTTTATGGCAAAAAAAGAAAGATATCTTTTCTTGATCAAATTATAATTACATGATTCATACACAATTTATATTCATTTTTTAGATCATATAATTTATATCAATAAATCAAAACTAAACTTGCAATATTAATAAATTTTTGCTCAATACTGAAAGCAATTTTGTTTACACAACAATTAATCTTGTCAAAAAACTCATTTATTTCCCTTTTAAATCTATTTGTGTAG
>JAQIXV010000850.1:0-15902 GCA_034700625.1 Tectocepheus velatus
GTATTTCTTTGGGAATGTATGCCATTTAGTGATGGATTGACATTAACTCTAAGCCCAGCTGTCGAGCCCTGAGCCGAAACGTGTCCCATATCTACGTAAACATTTCCGGACACCACTCTATACTCCTCCACATTTCCGTTCATGTCTTTAGCGGATCCATTAGTCGGCCATTTATTGGCGCCATTAGTGACCGAAAACCTATTTATAGTGAAATCACTTTCTATGGGCTTTCCGTTCGTCAGTTCATTCAGTTTTGTTTGATTCCGATCTGACGTCCGATGCCTTTCCGCCCGAAGGGACGGCCGTTTCCTAAACATCAGACTCAAGACATTACTCCAAACCGATTCAAATAACAGGTATAACAGGAGTGACACAAAAAGCGAATACAAGATTACGCCACCGGTTGAGTAAATCTATGGCACAGAATAATAATACATTACTATTAAACACATTCTGAAGGGAAAGGTATGCAATAAATTCCATACAAAGTCTGCATAAGAGAAACGAATCAGTTCTCTGGTCTCCAAAACAAAGTACCAAACGATGAGAATATGTGTCAAATACACAGAAAAGGACAGTCGACTCAGTGGTATGAATACGTCAGCCGACAATAATCTTGTCAATAAACCTAAGATAATGAGCATGGTTAATTTTACTAGATAACTTTCAATGTTAGGGCAATACTTTTTTGGTGTGTCGCGCAGTAGATAGCAATCCATGCATAGGACAGGATATAAGCCAATCGGTGTAAACCAGAGTAGGCGGCGGCTGTCACTCGGGTGTACTCCAACTCAAGCCCTGTCCACAAATAGGTGGCGAAAGTGGCGGCCAATGTTAGGACAGGCAGAAGACTCCACAAAATCAGTTTCGAGGGAAGACTTATTTCAAGTGATCTCTTATTTCCGGTCAATAGGTATCCGACGAGAACTCCGACAAAATATGTGGACAAATGGTTATATGTCGGGTGATATTGAGTGTTAAGGTCCCGATAAAACTGGTCGATGTCTGGCTCTTCGAAAGGCATCGGTATTGGCGGTGCGTTTGTCCTGTAATTAACCAGAGAAGGGATGGCAATACCGCACAGAATAAGAGCCAAAGTCATCATAATTCCGAAGCTCTTGGTCCGACTCAGGGCCAGTATAGCGAAGAAGGACAGGATATGCAACTGGAAGTCGGCGCTCATGAACCAGGTGTGGACTAAGCACTAGAACGGGGGGAGAGGGGGGACAGGGATGACAAATGATCAGTAAATCAATTATAGCTCTTAACAATAACAGGTATTCATAACAATAAAAAGTGCTTGCTCATTATTTATGTGTGTGTGTGTGTGTGTGTGCTAAATTTCAATTAATCTTGTACAGTTTCTATTGTGTTCTATCCTGTGCAACTTGAGTAGATGACCAATTTGCCTTGTTCCTATTTTTAATCAATAGGATTGATAAATAGCCTACAAATTGTTAACTATCATCGACTCCTCTCAACTGGATAGACCCCCTCCTGGGAAGTGTGTTATCAATAGAGGTTTGATTTGAATAGAAAAGTGATTATAGTGTGAATTTATTCAATTAATCATGGTCAGTTCATTTATCTAAATGAAATTTTCAGCGGAAAAAACAATGAAAACAAGTCTTATCTCTGAATCTAAATGAATGGAAACCAACAAAAAAATTCAATAAAATTAATGACAACTGAATATCAAAAGCCATAAACAAAAAGATAGGAAACAAGAATCCATTATTACAAACCGTTTTACGCCTGGATAACATTCAATTGAAAAAATTAGCCCTGGCTAAGATTGAAATTTCAACACACATTAATCAACGGCTCAGATGTTGATTCATTTCAGAGGAAATGATTAAAAATAAAATATTTGATAAACTATTGAATCAATTGTTTTGAATTATTATTTAAATTGAAATCCTATTGACGGGAGAGGACAGGGAGGACAGGGATGAAGACAAATGACATTCAATTCATACCATATCCGGCAGAAGCAACCAGTTATTGATGAACAGTATGTTTGTCCACCAGTTCTTAGCGCAGGGCTCTGTCAACACACGGGCGTACTCTTTAAATACAGGACCGGATCCGATGAGAGGCCACACCATATGGAAGCATATTATGCCGACCAGTGGCGGCACGAATCGCAACCAACGCATAGACACGTATTTGAATAGAGTCGGGGGTCTGTCCTTAAAGGCCGGAACCGATATATAGGTGGCCACGAGTCCCGACAGGAAGAAGAAGTTCCCAACAGATATATAGCCATTGAAAATGAATTGAGTGGACAATAGTTTCCCGAATTTTCGGGCCTCGTCTTCGAAACGGTCTTCAAATTTGATTGAATGCAAAAATCAATTAATTATAAGACTTTTCTCAGAAATAAAGTTTTTTTTAATGAACTCAAAAACTAACGAAACATTTGAAGGCATTCATCAAAAAGAGTGTCAGAAAAACGGAAGACATCAACACAAGAGTTGACAGAATTGGGAGAAATTTTTTAATTAAAAAAATATACAGTTTTTTGACATTCAATGAGAAAAATTTGTTTCAAAGGTTTTTTCATAAGAAAAAAGATAAGAATTTTTTGAAAAACGAATAAATCATTTAAACTATTCTCGTGTTTCAACTTTTAGGGCAAATACTGTTTTATAGGAAAATAAATTAATTTAAAAAAAAACTTTTCGTTTCGTTTAATCCTCTATTGAACTGAATTTGAGTTCAATTAACTCTAATTCATCAAAAACTTTGACAAATAGTCGACTAAACTATTGAAACATTTTTTCTCAAATCAATAATAAGTGGATGTGTTTTGAAGTCAAGAGTTATCTAATATTTTTCATTAATCAGTCATTTGTTTGATTTGTTTGAAAAAAAATTTATTTCAAAAATCGCTTAAAATGTCTGAACATAAAAATTGGGCCAAAAATCAATTAAATAGTAATCCGAAGGGAATGGTTATCAAATTGGTTATGCCTTTCGGGATACTCACAGACAAGCATCGGTACGAATAGGGTTCCCACAGTAAACGTATGTATGGCTATAATCCAGATCATTGTCAAGACTCTAATCCCGTGAACGAAACCCAAGTTTTGGTCCATTTTTTGTCTATCGATGTGAAAGAGTTTCCTCACATTTGAAACAATTGAAAAACAGGCGACAAATCGCCCGAAGGGCTCGTATTTGACATAATCCGGGCAACAGATATCGACAAGAGTTCCCAGGAGTGCCATAACCAAGGATACAGAGATTATGATCCTGGCGAAATAAATAACTAAATTAAAAAACACTTAAATCTAATAATTGGAGAGCCATTTGAACCAAAGTTATCAATTTTATTGGTGCGTTTAAAAATAGATATACTATTTGTGCATATGCTAGATTAATTGCCAAGATAAATTTAATAATTTATCCTAAAAAAACAGATTAGTATTTTATTCAAGCATTCAATTGGCGACTAGTTTTGGTGTTGAAAACGATTCATAAAAAAAACAAAAACTATAATAAAATTGATTACAATTTCCTTTGAAAACAACAATAAGAGGTAAAAATTATTTTATATAAAAAACATTTTTTATCGCATTTTACGCTCAAAAATCTTATGCAAAGTCAGGAAAACTACTCAATCTTTTCTCAGAAAATAAAGAAAAAGATAAAAATCTTAAAAAAAATTAATTTCAACTCAATTAGGAATTCAAGCGCCAGAACTCACGTATTATTCTGAGTGAGGATTAAATTTAAATAATAATCAGTTTTTTTGTTAAATTAACTCTAAAAAGCATTTTTAAATAACATCTGAACTCTCACTCTCTCTCTCCCTCTCCTTTACTCCCTCTCCTTCTCTCCCAATCCCTCACAACACGAGATTATCTCCCTTTCCATCTGAAAGCCTATCATATAATTAATGTCTTCGAGACCTAAAAAAAGGCATTTCTTTAAAAATCTTCTGAAGTATAAAATCAAATCAAAAACAAAATCTAAAAATTGTTATCAAAAAAAACATTTGACTCACAGAGCGATCCGTTGCGAGACATTCAAACTCGAGATAATTGTATTGAAACCGTTTTTATCACTTCTTTGATCGCAATAATCAATAGTGACTTCAAAATAGTCGCCAATATCTTCAAAATCAAAGACAAGAAAAATAATAAGAATTAGTTATAAATCGCTTTCGATTTGAGACTTGAATTACAACTTAAGAAACGAAACGAAAAGAAATTAATTATAATTTTCTTTTGACAATAAAATTGAGACGAATTGGGGGTTATTACAGGTCTTAGGGAGAGTGGAGTGGAGGGGACTCACAGTTCTTAAGGATTGAGTTTAGCTCCGGTGCCGAACAGGTGGACGGCAGGCACAGGCCGTTGTAGACGTGCGTTGAGTAGAAACCGGTGGCGTATTTCCCGGCTATTTGTCTTTCAATCCAAGTGTCGGCATATTTACTGCCGTTTAGACTCACGTAAGGCGTGTAGTAATTGATGCGCCCCTTCTTCTCGGGCAGTGGGGGCCGCAGCTTAAGTATGCAGTACTGGCCTCTGAACAGTACCTGGTCTTCATCTTTGGCCACTGTTTCCAGGCATTGGTCGTATGCCCCGAGTGCTGACAGAGTGCCGCTCATCAGACCCGTCGGGAACTTACCGTTTGAGTCAATCACTGCATTGTTAAATAAATAAACAAGGCTATTTACTCGTATAAACAAGCAATAAATTCTAAAATTAACCTAGATAAACACTAAATGACACGACCATGATCAATTACCCATTCCGACAGATTTGTGTCAGAAGAAAAAAAAGACTGTATTCAAAATTAAATTACAAGTAATTGATTGCATGTTATGTTTCGCAGACAAAAAAAATTCAAATTCAATTCAAAATAGATTTTCATCTTCTTATCTGATTTTCTCATTTATTTGAATAACTTTTGACATATTTTTCCTTAAAACTCATCAATCAATTCATTAGCCTTTTATTTGACCTTTAGCTCAAATATTATAACTTTTTTTTTGAAAAACTTTTTGCTCTTTAAGAGAGTTATTGACTTTTAATGGCATTTAAGGAAAGATAAAACAAAAACCAAAAAAATCTATTCAAAAGATTTGATCGAAAATTTGATAATTAATTTAAATTGAATTGAAAACCAAAAATTCAAATCATTATTCAAATTCAAATAAATCCAAGATAAGAATCTAAATAGTGAGTTACCTTCCTAACTTTTCTAAGCAAGCAAAAAGTTTTAGCCAAAAACTCATCAATCATTTCAAAGAGTGTTTTCCTAATCAATATTTTCACCAAAAAATGAGTCAATATTTATATGAAACTCAACGTAAAAAAAATTCAAACAAAAAACTATCAGGCTCACAATTTAAAAACTAGTCAATGTTGCAGTCAATTATTTTTACATAATATATCATTGGAAAATTCAGTTATCTTGGGCAAAAATTAATTTTTATAGTTATCAAATTAATCGACTAAACGATTCAGAGGCCAAAGGTTTTAAATGTAACATGGCAAATATTAGCAAAATTAACCTTAAATAAAATATTTACAGTTCTTAATAATACATGTATATCCCTACTTTTATCCTGATAATTTAAATAAAATTACAAAATTTATCTTTCTAAATATTATATTTATAAATTGAAAATTAAATCATCAAGTTTAAAATAAAATAATCATGCTGCATGCAATATGCTGCAATATTGACCGACCACGAAATGCTTGACCCGGTATACCCCACGATTAATATCCAGACAAAAGTCAAAACTTTTAATTAAATCGAATTAATCTTTTTCTCCTCAAAAGCGGTTAACTATCAAATGATTGGATGAAAAAAAATTGGATAAAACTTTTTCCCCTTAAGACAACTCCTGAGCCTCTAATGCAGGGCTTACTCCAGAGCTAAGGGACTGTTGTCTAAGATTTCGGTATATTTTATGTGAAGTTAAATATAAATTACTTGACATCAGACGGAGAGCACAGAATCAATATATAAATCGCTAAATAAAAACCTCTATTTTAATCGATTAGATAATGATAGCCTTCGCAGTGAATGAGAGCCCTGTCCTCTCTCTCACAGGCCTTAAGCCAAGTGACGGATAGGTATACGAGAAAAGAGGGAAAGACTAAAAATATTGAACAGAAAAGTCAAAAGTCAGACATAAATAAAAAATTAAAATCATTGATACATCTAAATAATCAAGGACAAATGCATCAGCATCCAAAACATCCCTAGCCCTGGGTGTTTTGAAAAATGATCATTGGTCAATTTCAAAGCGCTCGCACATAAATTTCAATCAATTTGACAAAGTTTATAATTTAAACTAGATTAAAATTTATTTGCCATCAGAATAAAAATGTAAAAAATAAACTTGATAAATTGGACCAGACTCACTTTTGAAGGCCCACTCCTGCGTGTTCTGAACCCCTGTGGCTATTCTCAGCAATGAGTTGGAACAGGAAGGGCTCAGTTCGGACATCGAGTAAAAGGCGTCCAAAGCTGTTGGGGTTATGGCTCTCATCAGCGATTGGAGACCACTGTCCACTTGAGTCACAAATTCGATCCACTTTTGGTCAACGCTTTTGTTTCTCATTGAACTCAAGTCGATGTCGTTTGTACTGAAACCTCTTTGGATCAGACTTTTGAGTAGGTCTTCGGTTCCCATCTCTTCGAAGTAGTCGTTGTCATCACTTCCCTCCTCTTCTTCCTCATAGTCCTCGTCATCATTAGTGACCGTATCTTCTCTTTCGATGTCTTTGTCATCAATTTCTTCATCCGATTCTTCCGATTCTTTCTTCTGATTCTTATTCTTCGAAGTCATCGACGCTTTGGTTGTCTTAACATTTGGTCCGACAGTCGTTGTTGTCGTAGTTGTGGTCAACGATTCCTTCTTGAGGTTAGACTCAGTCGTTGTCTCGACTTTTGTTTTACTTGTCGTCTGTTTCTTAGGTTTCTTTGTCTTAACCCTCGCTGTCGTCGTAGAAGTAGTGCTCAATTCAGTAGTAGTCGACTCTTGCGAATCAGTTGCCTCTTCTGAATCACTTCCAGCATCAGAACCGTCATCACTATCACTGTCACCATCAGAACCATCTTCAGAGTCCTCTTCTTCCGCATCGTCTTCTTGAGCAGTGGTTTGGCTCAGAATAAGCGATAAAATCAATGCAAAAATCAGAAGACTTTTAATGTTTGACAAAAACATTATCACAAATACTGTTCACAAAAAGTTTTATTGAAAACTAAATTATAGTTTTTGTTAACAGAATTCCCGATAAAAAGTGAAAGTCTTGGCCACAAAAACAGGTAACAAACAATTAGATGACTCTTACGTATGGATAAAATAACACAAGAATTACATAAAAATAAAATAAAAAGTTTTATTTGAAAAACAATTTTTGAAAATATCCCAAAAACCCAGAATTTTATCGAAAATAGAAAAACGTTTTTTTCCTTTAACTCCAATCCTATTGAATAGGGATTCGGGAAATAATAGACACAAAAACTGTTGACTCCGACCGAAGACTGGACTGTCTTTACAGCTCTTCTGAGGAAAGGTAAGTGAAAAATGTTTTTGATTTGATGTTAATCTAAAAATTCATACAAAAAAAACTTTCGACTCATTTGTTTAATGAACTCATGAAAGCGATTGCATAACAATTTCTTTTGAGACAATTATTTCCCATTTGAGTCATATATTGTGTGCGAAATGGGATTAATAGTTGCAAAAAGTTTTTATTCAATTCAATTAAAAGTCATTTTCATATAATTTTTATCCAAAATTATTTTCCAAACCAAGTGTTGACTCAACGCTTGTCATAAAAAATTGTTTCAAAATTATTTGATGACTAGAATTCATGTCATTCATCGCGTGTCAGTCCTGTGAGTCCTGTCCTGTCTATCGATAAGTAAACAGTCTTTTCATTGAAAATAATTCAAAACAAATATAATAATTGATTGAATTCAATAATCCAGGTTAAAAATTGACTAACTTTTCAATTTGAATTAAATGTGAGGTAGCTGAACTTTCCCATTCTAATCTAGCATGCTCAAATAAATCCTGGTCATTTAAAATGATTTTCAAAGCTTTTTCAAATGTTTTACAGGACTGTCCTCTCATCTAATCCTTGACATTCTTAGCGGTCTATGGCTCTCGACTCTCAACACCATTAGAAAACACACATCATATTCGGGTTTTTAATTACAAACCCCTATTATACTATAGTCGAGGAAAGTTTTGTCAGATATTCGGACAAAAAGATAATAACATTAATATTAAAAACGTTTTAAACAGAAGTTAACGAACAGATCATTGACTGAAAACCTGTGCGAAAGTGTCGTAAGTCTGTTGAGACTTAACAGACAAAAGACTACACAATATATTTGGCTCACATTTAAACATCAAAACTCATTATGAAATTCAGACATTTGTTTGGTTAGTATTGAAAAAAAAGAGTTTTATTTCATTATTTCTATTCATTTCTCTGAAATAACAATAATTTGTAGTCATTTTCCACTCATTTAGTCATCATTTCTAACGATAATTATCATTAAAATCCTGAAAAAATAAATCGAAAGTTATTACCATTTCTAATGACTTTTCCACTGAATTTCAAATTACCTTTGAAACTAAAAAAAAATCTTTTTTATCGATTCAAACAGTTTTCACAGTATTTGGTTTATGTGTGGACTGGACTCACGGCAAACGAATCCGTTGTCACAACAGAGCCATCGATAAGTGCTTTGAAAACGGCTTCTTCTCGATCGGCAAACGGCCGGACGCCACCCGATTGGCCACAACTGCAGACGGTTTGGACATGTTTTGCGGGTAAGGCTTACTAAACAACAACAAGAAAAAAGGCTGAATAAAAACTAAAAACAATTGCCCCTGTCTCAATTTCTAAGCTAGCATATAATTATTAGCCATTAAAATTTTTAATGCATTTTCTTTAGTATTATGTAATTTTTGTTTTCATTTATGTCACTCCCTTTCCATCTCCCTTTCCATTAAATGATAAATAATCAAAAAACAAGTTCAATGTTTAAATTATATTTGAGCATGATAAAAAAGCATTTGCATAAAAAGTTATATCTATTACAAATTCATATCAGAGAAAATTACAGGCTCAGTTTAAAAATAAAAATATAGATCCAAAATTCTCTTGATTAACATGTTTTAAAAGAATCAAATAATTGACCTAATTCATCTTATTCAATTCCCGAAATTGATTAGAGACGAAAAAAACGTTTTCAATGTTATGAATGGATTTGACTCTACTATACTCCGGGTCTAATAAATCAAAATTTATACCTCAATGTCAAGCCCTCAGCGAAATGACAATGAATTTGAATGATTGCAATAATTATACCCATTATTACAGAAATACTGAAATAAAACAGAAATACAGAGAAAATACTGTAATCTTCTGAACAATACATCAAAAAGAAAATAAAAGACAAATAAAACCCAAAATTGTTATACAAAGAGAAAAGTTATAGAAAAACATAAAATTATTATTTCTTTTTTAATCACCACTAAAGGCAATGAGAGAGGGTTTTGGAGAAAGAGAGAGAGAGAGAGAGAGAGAGAGAGAGAGAGAGAGATTTGTTTTTGACAGTAATTTCTTTAATGCTTTTCAACGACTAAACCGAATATAATAATGAAATTAGAAATAAATTTTGAAAACTATTTATCATTATTTGAGTCATTTTTTCTGACAATCCATTCAAAGATCGAAACAAAACAAAAACTTTTTCCATCAGTTTCTCAACATTTTCTTCAATTTGTTTTTCGGCCAAAACTTTTGTATTAAAGTAAATTAGTTTTCAAATGATTTTTTCATTTCATCTATTGTTAAAAAAAAAACAAACCAAATGACAAAACAGTGGATTCAACTCAACTATGGATTGCATTTACGGTCACATTAAACGGTGCGGAACACCACTCCATAGGGAACTCTTTGATTTGGTCACCGGACAGATGCAGACCAGGTTCAGGGCGTTTATATGCGAGGACGGACCCGAACGCCAGGGTAACTTAATCAGCACAACAAAACAGGCTAGCTAATTTAAATAAAATTGTTCTAGCCTACATTAAGCATGGCCAATGCATTTACGATAACGTGATAGGAGTGGACGACGCCATCCCCTGTCTTAACAATTATCTGCTGGCCTTCGAACACTTGGCCACCGGCGAGGGGGACGGCGACTGGCAGTCAACGCTATGCTGTGCCCACAAACGCAAAGAGCTGTGCACAGACACCCTGGCGGTAGGCAATTGCGGGGAGGAGGCCAGAAAATGGTTCGAGGTATTCTTCGATCAAATCCATTTCGGTTTCTTCGAACTCGTCTGCAGTAATGGCAACCAAATGGACGTCGAGTCCGATGTCTGTCGGAAAGCCCTCCCGAATGCCGGACAAAAGCCAAAGGGACTGAAGAGTAAAAGCTATATAAGCAAAATGTTGTACAAAATGTTTCCTTTCAATTATGTACCCCTGGCTAAGAGGGGCAAATTCCAGACCAAGATCAAATAGCTAAAACAAATTTCAACCAAGCTAATACCAATATTCCGCGTAAAACCTTTACATTAAATGATTTTTTCAAATTTTTTTCCTCCAGAAAATGACTTTAGATTATAGCCTTTGAAAATTAATGTCCTGTACAACAATTAGTTAACCATGATCAATTTAAAACACCCATCAATTAGCACATCATTAATTTAAACACTTTTTTCTATGAACTAATAGTTTTGAATTGAATTCAATAGAATTTTTAACATCGAAGTTGTAATTCCAAGATTCAAAAGTTGTAATAAATTAGATATTTGAGAAAATAATGAATCACCCGTTCCATTCAAAAAGGCCTAATTGTGTTTTAATAGGCACTCCATAATTCAAACGCAACATTCAGTTCACAAATAATATAAATCAGAATCAATTCAAAAGTTATCAGTCATTTAGATGTCAAACAAAAGGTAACCAAAAAAAATTGTCTCACGTTTTCATATCGCGAGACAATAACTATTAAAAAACGCCAATAATTGGCATAAAATTAAAAATAAATGTCTCCTCATATCTCTCGAATAGGTAATGAAATACTCTTGCAATTCATTGCAAGGAGTTTATGATCTGTGAAACAAATCATTTCATGAAACAAAAATTGCTGTCATATCCGTCAAAGACATTAACACATCTATAATAACAATTAGTAACACAGAGTGTTGTCATTAATTTTAATCATATTTTTTATTTTTATTACAACACATTTGCATTGAAAACACACTGTCCTGGGTCTGTGAGAATGGCGTCCTTTGTTCCTTGCTATACGTCAGTGACCAAGAGTAGTCTCACTCGAATTATTTCCAGAAAAAAGATAAAAATGGTATCAAATTATCACAAAATTTGTTTTTTCCTCTTCAGTGACTGTTTTGCTATCATTTTTCAACAAAATGTGTCAAAAAAAACTTCATTTCACAAAATGAATGAAACATTTATTCAAATATTTTTCTCTTACTTTAAATAAAAGTTTTTATTTTTATTTTTATTTAACGAAAAAATAATATTAATTTGTATTTCAGATAAACTTTCAATTCATGCGAATATTATTAATGATTTGATTATTTGAAAAAAAGGTACATTAAAATTGTTTTCTCTACAGTAGATAATTAATTGATCTTTCACAAATTTTATGTTTAACTTTATTTTTCCAGGAAAATAGTAATACAATTAACATAATTATCATTTCGTGATTCAACCCTTTTTTCAGTGAATTTCTAGAATAAAGTTTCAAAAAAAATTAATTAATTAAAATTCAAACATTCTAGGTAAATCACTTTATATCTATTATCATGGTAAGTAGCCAGGTTAGCCAGAATTCAATTTCTACATTTGTTTACCAAGTTTACTAACACCCAGAAGAATAAGCCTAAAAATAAATCGATTTCAATAGTGTTTTGAAAATAAAATATTATATTTTGAACTGAAATCACAAATAACTTAAAGAAATATTGAATTTGATATCAATTTTGAGGCTTTACTTCAAAAACTTGAATTCAATTGATTTCTATTCAAACAATAATTTGTTTTTCGAGTGGTTTTGAAAATAACTGCAAAATTCACTCAAAATCATATTCACAAATTGAATCTAGGTTGCCAAAAAGCTGGCTCATCAAAAAACCAAGAAGCTATAATAATAATGATGTTTAATAAAAATAAAAATGATGTTCTCAGCAAATTACAAACCAAGATCAATTCAAAAATAAGACAATTCTGGTCTATGTTTATCACAATATGAAAACGGTTTTTACCAAGATAATATCTGAAGATAAGTAATAAGGTAAAATTAAAGCAAAAAACCAACTTGTTATAATTATGGGAAACACGGCTGACTGGGTTACCCCTCCAACAGCCAACGGCGCCAAAAGGCGATCGAGTTTTTTTGGGGGAAAAAATGTTTAGTAATTTTTTTCTCCTCTTATTTTTATCACTCGTTTTGCTGGAAATTTTCCATTCGATAGCATTACATAATTATGCTGAGCAAATAAACAGCACATTCAAGATTCAATTAACATAGTTCGTGAGGACCCAGTTTATTAATGTTTCGCACATTTATTTCCACGGGTATCGGAACATACGATCGATTGATTTCCTAGCATGAACAAGAACAAAAATTAATTCAACAACCAAAAAACAAAAAATTCAACACAAGAATACAGTATTCACTCCCGATATGTGTCTAATCGAGTGATTAAAAACCATTTGATTTAATCATATTTTCATTTATTTCTCAAATAAATCGTTAATTTAATTAATTATAACCAAATTTTTCCAAAAAAAAGATTATTTTCAATTTTAAGCCCAAATTAAAGGTTCAATGAAACTAATTATTAGCGATAATAACCAGTTAATAAATTAAATAAATTCCAATTAAGATAATAAATTTGCGCTAGATAAAATCATTTTCCTCTGAAAACCATCCATTTTTTAAGACCATCATTAGATTAATTGTTAATTAAAACGGAATCATTCTTCCAATTAGCAAGGCACAAGAATTATTTAGCAAGCACCTGCCACCAGATGGCTGTCAATGCTCTTGGCAAAGAAGATTCCTAAAACTGAACAGGGCTGAATTGAGCCTTATTTTCAGGACAGGGTTACAGCAAAACAATAAGTTACACTCATTTTTCAAACCAAGAACATCTGACAAAAAAAACAAAATCAGGAAACTAAACTAGTTCATCTTCGTCATTTATTTTGATTCCTGGCAATCAATCAAGAAATCCAATATTCAATGCAATCTATTGAATCGATTTCCAAGACTATTCACACAAAACAATCAAATGACAGATACTTTTTGATGAATATCTGAATTCTGGTTAAAAATAAAGAACAGAATTTTAAAAACAAATAACAAAATAACTGATCAAACAAACTGTCAAAACGTCTGTACCATCCCTTCCCTATGCCCTGTGCTCTGAGCCCTGAGTGCCTCTAAGAGGAGAGCCCTATTGAAAAGCAGAAAAACACAAAAATGAGTTATTATTTGCAGACAATTTCAATAATCGATAAATCATTTAAATTAATGAAACATATATGACATCCGATGTATAGATTCAATAAATTTGATAACAAGTGAAGAGTTGTTCCCTTTCTCTTCAATATAGCGCACAATATATAGATGTCTAACCCCTTAGCAACAGAACCCACAGTCAATAGATAATAAATATTCTGTTTATATAATAGGCAATTGGGTGTTAGCTCAGAATAAGCCCTATGTATGCTGTGCTGTGTATCTGTGCCTTCGCTAGGGCTCAGGGCTTAAGTGTGAAGGTGTGCTCTGACAGTGAACACAGACATTGAAACTAATGTTTTCATAAAAACTAAAAATAAGGAATCATTTCGAATGAATGGAAAGCCTTCTTAAAAACAGTGAATCAAATCCATTGATGTTATGGTCTCTTCAGTTGAGTTAAGATATAGAAAAAAATTACTCAAAACTGAAGACAAGTTTTTCCATCAGTTTTAACACAAAAATCAGTTTTTGTTATTTTTCATAACGAATGACACAATCCGTTGAAAAACTCCCACATATTTACGGCACACAAGTATTCACTTGAATTGAGTGAAAGTGTTTTTGAAGTATTGAACAAAATTGTACTCAAAATCTCATTTAAAACTCAAAATAATTTCCGAGAAATACATTAATTTATTTCAGATATGAATATGAATTCCGAAAAAACGATTGAAACAAATCCTCATTTGTTTGCTATAAATGACTCTGAAATCTGGGCTCAGAATAACTTTTCAAATGAAAATTAATTTTACTTTTCATCAATTCTTGCAAAACGATGAAAAAAATTTGAATAATGACTGCAAATGAATCATCTGAGTAATAAAAAAATTAATATCCTACCAAGGTTGAAAAACAAGCTAATTAATTGGGTTTTCTAGAACAATACAGATGAATCACTCAATTGTTTTCTTTTTATCTTGCACCTTGCAAAGTACCTCTACACAGAATCCTACGCAACGTAAAACATAACTGTTGAATTTTATTTTTTCATCAAGATGCAAAACAGCCCATCATGATTGATTAAGATAAATTGACATTGCTTAAAATTTTGAAGAAAAACAAGAAAAGTGTAAATACATATCAAATCCAAAGTATCATAACAATTTTTAAATGCATTTCACCAAGGCACACCATTAATCATTATGATGGGAACAACTTTGCCAACGTTCATATTGATCAAGCTCAAATTGCGTTTCCTTATTGATCCACTCATTCACTCAAAAGTGTTAATTATATATTGGAAGTGGAAGTCAGTGTTAGACCCAAACAATGGGAGTAAACACCAGAATAAAAGTGTGGACTCAACCATAGGTTTTCAATAAGAGGAACGGCTCACGAATATCCCAGTACTCAGTGTTTGTAATAAAAAAAAACTTTTTTTGTCGAAAATCTGTTTAAAAAGCGTTTCCTCTATTAATAGTCTGAACGCATCGCTTGAACTTCCTTTGGGTTTGAATAGCATATGAGTGGATAGGGAGGGGAGAGAGAGAGAGAGAGAGAGAGAGAGAGAGAGAGATTCGCTCGAAAATCGCGATTTGGATAATATGTGCGATAGTTGTCGAGCGCTTCACTCCGGAGCCCATTCATTAGTTTTGGTACCTGTGCATTTTTCTCACCCTCAAGTGGAGCTCACTGGGCGACAGCTCACAGGCACACAGTGTCCATGCTCATTTCATAGATAAAAAGCGATAGATAACATACAAAGTTTCGCAACACTTGAGGCAATATATTACTCGAAATAGCAATTACTGTGTATTCACACAAACAATAGATTTTTATCAAAAAAAAAATAATATTTTTTCCATTCATTTGTACAAAAGATATGCAAAAGAAAATTATCTTCAAAAGAGAGGGAAGGAGAGGGAAACGCAAAGACAGAAAAATTATAAATGGATAGTATTCATGCGATATACCCTGGTCATAATGTTAATTATCCCTTCTCTCAGCTATAATTATATGGAAGAAAAATACGGCACAGAATAGGAAATTGTATTCAAAATTTGTGGCTTTCGGTAGTCATAGACAGTCATTAATCAATCCGACGTCTTGAGTGCCTATCCATCCGTCTATATCACTGGCACAGCACACAAAAAAACGACTCGACTCTGAAAAACAAATTAATTTCAATTAAAAAAAAATTTGAGTCCTCCTTATTCTTAGGGCTTTCCCTTTGAATTGAATTCATTTGTCGTTTTTGTCTTTGTTTTTGAATATCCGTTACATAAGAGACAGAGATATCTATTCCGACCATTAAATCGATGGCAAAAACAAAATGAGAAAAACAAAAGACACTAAACCGGAGACAACTAAGAGCCCTGTCCTCCTGTTGTTCGTGATATCGG
>JAQIXV010000851.1:0-15885 GCA_034700625.1 Tectocepheus velatus
TTTTCAAATTGACAAGTTAATAAGCTTACCTAACCTTAGAAACCAAAAAAACATATGAAATACTAACTGAAATCTAATTAATACTTTTTCATAAAGTTCTTGGTTTTTGATATAATCTTTTTCTGGGAAATTAGTACAAAAATTTGCAACACTTTTAGTGTGAAATTAATAAAAATTTTATTAAAATTCCAAAAACTTTTTTATAAACTTTTAATTCAAACATTGAACACACGATAAAAGAGAAGAAATTCCTGAGAGAGAGAGAGAGAGAGAGAGAGAGAGAGAGAGAAAAGAAATTCCTGAGAGAGAGAGAGAGAGAATTCCTGAGATTCTTATTCTGTTTTCCATTCATTCAGTCTTTTAATAAAAATTTTTGATTTCAAAAAATTATTTTTATTTCAATTCCTCTAATCATGACATCAATTGAAATCTTATGGAAATACCTCTATTTTCTGCCACTCTTTTCAACATTACTCTAAAAAATTTTGTGGAATGTCTTTAGGGATGCGTTTAAACATCTTTTGTCTGACAAACCAATGAGTGCTATAAAAATATTTTCAAATAATTCAAAGGGAAAGTGTGTCTGTGTTTTGCTGACCAAAACTTTGAGTCCATTAATTCCTTTTCATTGCTTTGGATTTGAGTTTAATTTTTTCGTTCATTTCTTCGATCCTTAACTTAACTTTCATTGAAAACTTTTCACACATTTATTGATTTAAAACTATTTTAATTGTTTTGATTCCAAGAATGGATGACAATAGACATCAACTGAAGACATTGTCGTCTATTGAAGAGGATCTCATGTATGTACTGATCTATTAACGGAATAATTTCACCATGAGCATATTACACCACAACCAGTCTTATTTTTTTAGCATGGTTAAAATTAATTATTTTTAAAATTACTATTAAAAAAGATGTGGGATCTGTTTGGATGTGTTCGCAGACCCGATATCTGTCTCCTGTTGTGGTAACACATACTGTAAGGCCTGTGTCTTGAGATGTCTGGATGTGTCGCATACCTGTCCGACGTGTCGCCAAATACTAGGGGCGTCTAAACTGCGAACCCCTCCCAAAGTTGTGACAAATATTTTGGAAAAGTTTTTGTAACAAAACCCCGAGAGAAGGGACGGTCCCTTTACGTTTCCGGTGATATTGCGTCCGGAATACGTAATGTTTGGCACATTCAAGGCAAAACCAAGATCATTTGAATTCTTTGAAGAGGGCATTAAACTGACCAGTGTATTGCCAAATAGTATTGTCAAGTACCACATTCGGGTTCCTTTTGTCGAAATCGATGAATTGCTCTATTGTTCCGACGATTCAATTAATTTATTATTCATTGAGCCGACCCTCGAGTCAAATGCCAAGATTCGAGAATCATTGAGTTTGGAAAGTATCGGATCAAACAAATATTGCTTAAAATTTGACGTCACGTCACCCAATGCTAGAGATAACTATATTATAGTCGTTTTATTGGATAAAATCACCGACAAATTGATAGGTGTTTTGAAAAGCAGTTCGAAAAAAATGAAACCAAACATAAAATTCAATGAAATTGATGTCGACTACGGTAGACATGTTGTCAATCGGGCTAACAATCACTTCAATTATTATCAGCAAATGAATCTTGCCAAATGAATAATTTCAATAGTAACCACGTTTATTAATATTAGTTTAAATTTTTTATTTAAATACTTGAAATTATTTGAAATTATACCATGGTTATTTACATTGAGTACATACAATTAAATTCAATTAAAAAACCTGGGAATTTTGATCAACTAGGACCAATTAAGGAAATTGGTGATTCTAATAACTGGCAAGTTGAATTTGAATTAAAACCAACAATGTCATTAAACCTGCTGATAATGTCAATCAAATGAGCCTTGAGATAGTGAATGACCTTGATTGATTCTGTTGATTAAATAGAGTCCCTATGTTTCACATAAAGTGATATAATTTTTAATATTTTTCGTCTCAAAATTGTCACAAAACTGATCCAAAAATGTCTTCAATACGTATCGGAATCATCGGCGGGGGCTCTTCCGGGGCCACCGCTTGCAAGGCGTGTCTCGAAGAGGGATTCGATGTCGTCGTATACGAGAAAACGGACCAAACGGGTGGCCTCTGGCGGTATCGCGAAGACGTTGTCGACGGCATCGGATCTGTTACGAAGTCGACGATAATTAACTCGAGTAAAGAGATGTCGGCCTTCAGTGACTTTCCACCGCCGGAGGAGTTCCCCAATTATATGCACAACCCCGAAATGGTAGGCTTTCCCATCAAAAGACTATGATTTCACTCAGAATATCGATTTTCAGGTCAAATATCTGAATCTTTACGGACAGCGGTTCGGATATGAGAGGTATGTCCCCTACAGACACGCAGTGACTAAAGTAGAAAAATCAAATTAAATGCGAATCTTCAATTGAAATGAGGCGCGCTTTGACTGCTTTCCAACATAATAGAGCTAATCATAAACAGTCCATTCATTCTCTCAAAATATTTCCTTGGAAACCGATAAATATAAATCCAAGTTATTTTGTAAATAGTTTGGATCTATTTTAATTGTTTTGATCCCAAGAATGGATGACAATAGACAGCAATTGAAGACACTGTCGTCTATTGAAGAAGATCTCATGTATGTATTGATAGGTTACTGAATTAATTAAAGCATGCAGAAATTAGGTCCCACCCTGGCCCATTTTTTAGAATAGTAAAAATTAATACTCAATTCTCCAATAAAATAGATGTGCGATATGTTTGGGTGTGTTCACAGACCCAGTGTCTGTCCCCTGTTGTGGTAACACATACTGCAAGGCCTGTGTCTTGAAATGTCTGGATGTTTCGCATACCTGTCCGACGTGTCGTCATATACTAGAGGCGTCTAAACTGCAAACCCCTCCCAAAGTAGTGACAAATATTTTGGAAAAGTTTGTGCAACAAAACCCCACAAATCGAGTGTCGGCTATTGTCGAGGGAAGGGAAGACGCCTTTACGTTTCCGGTGATATTACGTCCGGAATACGCAATGTTTGGCACATATAAGACAAAACCAAGATCATTTGAATTGATCGAAGATAGCATTAAACTGACAAACGTCTCGCCAAATAACAAGCAAATAAAATACAAGTGTCACATTCGGGTTCCTTTTGTCGAAATCGATGAATTGCTCTATTGTTCCGACGATTCAATTAATTTATTATTCATTAAACCGACCCTCGAGTCAAACGTCAAGATTCGAGATTCAATATGTTTGTCAAAAAGGGATGCATCAAAGTATTGCTTAAAATTTGATGTCACGTCATTCAATGCGAGGGATAATTATATTATAGTCGTTTTGTTGGATAAATTCACTGATAAATTGATAGGTGTTTTGAAAAGCTGTTCCAAACAAATGGATACAAACATGAAATTCAATGAAATTGATGTCGACTACGGTAGACATGTTGTGAATCGGGCCAACAATTACTTCAATTATTATCAGAATATTATGATGACTCATAATTTATGAGCAAGCCATTGAATGAATGTTGATTAGTAACGTTATAGTACCAAATGAATAATTTCAATATTAACCATGGGGAAATGTATAACATTTTATTAATATTAGTTTAAAAAATTTTATTTAAATATTTTGTGTTTGAAATTATACCATGGTTATAATTACATTGAGTATATACAATAAAATTCAATTTAAAAAACTTGATAAGAATTTTGATCAACTATGGACCAATTAAGGAACTTGATGATTCTAATAACTTGCAAGTTTAATTTGAATTAAAACGAACAATATTATTTTCGTGATCAAACCTGCTGATAATGTCAATCAAATGAGCCTTGAGATAGTGAATGACCTTGATTGATTCTGTTGATTAAATAGAGTCCCTATGTTTCACATAAAGTGATATAATTTTTAATATTTTTCGTCTCAAAATTGTCACAAAACTGATCCAAAAATGTCTTCAATACGTATCGGAATCATCGGCGGGGGCTCTTCCGGGGCCACCGCTTGCAAGGCGTGTCTCGAAGAGGGATTCGATGTCGTCGTATACGAGAAAACGGACCAAACGGGTGGCCTCTGGCGGTATCGCGAAGACGTTGTCGACGGCATCGGATCTGTTACGAAGTCGACGATAATTAACTCGAGTAAAGAGATGTCGGCCTTCAGTGACTTTCCACCGCCTGAGGAGTTCCCCAATTATATGCACAACACCAAAATGGTAGGCCTTCCCATCAAAAGACTATGATTTCACTCAGAATATCGATTCTCAGGTCAAATATCTGGATCTTTACGGACAGCGGTTCGGATATGAGAGGTATGTCCACTACAGACACGAAGTGATTAAAGTAGAGCCGAACCCGGATTATGACGAAACTGGGAAATGGTGTATAACTGTTAAAGATATGACCAATGGAAGGGTGTTCAACGATGTTGTCAATGGGGTTATGGTGTGCACCGGACATCACGTTCAGCCACACGTTCCCACATTCACAGATCAGGATAAGTTCAGTGGACAGGTATTACACACCCATTCTTACAAAAGACCCGACAGTTTTGCCGACAAACGGGTGGTTGTCGTCGGAATTGGTAACTCAGGTGTCGACGCCTGCGTAGACCTGTCCTCAGTAGCTGAACAAGTATGTTGAGAAAACTCTCCTAGATCATTTTTCAATAATAAATTGCAGGTATACCTATCCACCAGACGCGGCGCATGGATTGGTCAGAGGATCGGACCAAATGGGAAACCCTTCGACACGTTTGCCATCAGAAGGTTCGCCAGTCTTTTGATGACATACCTGCCCTACAGTCTGGTCTGTGCGGCCATCGAGTCCTCACTGAACAGCAAATTCAATCACAAAGAGTATGGCCTACAGCCAGAGCACAGGGCTCTGTCAGCTCACGTGACTCTGAACGACGCTTTACCTAATCGTATACTTTCGGGGACTGTTGTCGTCAGACCTGATATCCAGCGGTTCACTGAAAATGGTGTCGTATTCGAAGGTCAGGCATAAAATCTGATGGAATTCCTATTAATTCAGTGATTATTCTGTTCCCAAAAATAGGGGATACGACAGAAACCCTGTGCGATGTCGTGCTGTTAGGCACTGGTTATAAGATGTCGTTCCCATTCCTATCGGAAATTCTGCTACCGACTGATGGAAATCGGGTCCGACTCTACAAATATGTGTTCAGTCCGGCCCTTAAACACCCGAAAACTCTGGCCTTCATAGCTCTGGTGCAGCCATTGGGGGCTGTCTTTCCTATAGCGGAGCTCCAGTCCCGTTGGTTCGCAGGACTGATGGCCAACCGACGGACACTGCCGGACAGTCACCGCATGAATGAAGACATCGAAAGTAAGGATAGGTTTCAGAAAAGGTTTTACTCGAGTCAGAGGCACACCATTCAAGTCGATTGGATCCCATTCATGGATGAGTTAGCCGATGAGGTAGGCGTCAAACCCAACCTCTGGAAGTACGTCTTCAGTGACTTTCAACTGTGGAAGGCTTTGATGTTCGGACCGGCCCTTCCCTATCAATACAGACTGGAAGGTATTCCTCTGGAATGTTATTCTGTCCACAAAAATGTGTAACTTTTTGTCTTAAGGACCGCATCATTGGTCGGGCGCCAGGAATGCCATTCTGACAGTCGATGAGCGCATATCAGCGCCGCTCAGGACAAGGTTCACCTCCTCTGACAAAAAAGTACAGCTCAAATGCTTTTCGAATATAACCTTGCTGATATTTTTCATCGTAATTGCATTTATACTAAATTATTTATTCTTTTAACTAAATTTTTGATATAGTACATAGAAAACATTGCCAATTTACTTTTAAAAAAAGGTTGCAAGGTCAATTTCACATAAATTTATAATTTTTATTTGATTTTTGATTTGAATTATAAATAAAATACATTTTCTTTGCGAAAGGGGAACGACTTCCTAAAACCCATTCATTTATTTGTTGCGGGTTTGCAGGTCTGCAGTGTTTTGACACTGAAATTACAAAATCGACTAAAATTTGAAAATAAATTTTTTTCAGAAACTCATAAAACATTTGTTTTAATGAAAATTAAAAAAAAATTATCTAAACTTTAATTTCAAATCCAATTGAGTCACTCATCGGAGGAACAGATATTTTAGTTTCAATCAATTTGTTATTAATATTCTGTAGTAGAATATGTAAATAAATTCACCAAGATAGTTTTGCGTCAGCAATTTCAGATCGAAAATAATTTTGACAAGCTTATTTTGGATTTTTTTCGAATTTTATTTATGAATTTTGAAATTTAGTTGTTATCCAAATGTTCAGCAAAATAACCATGGTCAACATCATATACCCAGGTCTTATCGGTATTTTCCTCCTCCTCCTCCATAACCGCCACCACTTTTGCCGCTGACCGTAACTCCTCCTCCGTAACCACCGCCGCCACCCTTTCCATAACCACCCCCACCTCCCTTTCCATACCCGCCTCCGGAGCTCTTGTGGTTTATTTTCGAGCCGTAAGAGACTGCGCCTCCCTTTCCATATCCACCACCACCGCCGCCTCCATATCCACCTCCACCTCCTTTTCCATACCCGCCTCCAGAGCTCTTGTGTTTAATACTGGAGCCATAAGAGACGGCGCCTCCCTTTCCATAACCTTGGATAAAATCGAACAAGATAAATTTGACTTTGAGAGATCTAGCAATTCTCAATTAGCACCTCCGCCGCCTCCACCGCCACCATATCCACCGCCGCCTCCACCCCCGCCATATCCACCGCCGCCTCCGTCTGTAGACTCGACGGTAAACACATTTATCACAAGAATTATAGCAAACAAACTGACGAACAGTTTATTCATTTTCTGAGGTTTTCAGTTAAAAACTGTAAGACTTTTGTTGAAAAACTGAAGTCCAGACACCTTTCCATTCTGTCTTATATACGGATTGGGTGTTAATTGGGTTCAGACTACAGCACAGAATAGTTGAAATAATTTTGTTTTTCACCTAATTTTCCGAAACCTTAAATAAATAACTTTTGTTTCAATCAATTATTCAAATGAACTGAAAATTAAAATTCGATTTTTAATTGACTTTCAATTAAGCGATTGAAAGATAAGACACTTTTACTATCAATGGATTGATTGCCTGTGAAATAGGGGTTAGGCTCTCATTTGTAGTCAATTATTCCGTTCCGATGGAGGAGTTGTTCATTTAAACTGATTTTATGGGAAAAACATTCATTTGTTTTTTGCTTTACTCAGTTTTCTCACTAATTATTCAGAAATCAAGTGCTTAACGACTCAATGATAATGACTTAGAATTTAGATAATTGTCTCTAATATTGAATTTTTTTGGGACAAAAATCCAGTCCTTAATGACATTGAATTGAATATTGAGTTCAAAAATAAATTGATTTTCACTTTTAATTTGGTTATCGAGTAATGGGTCTGACCTTTGAGTCCGATATCCTGTGCTTTATTGGAGTAGATTTCGAAAGGCTGTGCCGTATGTGCCGTAAATCAAAGGAAAAACTCTTTTATGTGCTCCGACTCGAGAGGAATGCCATAAAAAACAATTAATAATTAAGTTTTGAATTTAAATAATCTTTTATTTAAGTGAAGGGAAAGGTGTTTGCAATTGAGTTCACATCAGAGGTCTGTCCCTTCGAGAAAAAAGGGACAGAATTTCAAAATAAATCCCAAAAATTGAATAAAATTTCGATTAAAGACTAAAACAATTTCTAATAATTTGAAATTCAAATTAAGGCTAAAATTGAGAGACACCTGTTCTCCCCATTGAGTGCCAAGAGTGAGGGGACGGGTGTCTTATGTGATCTTAATTTGCCAGTTATTACCAAAACTGAGGGCCGGCTTTCGTACGACAAGAATACGTTTCCTGTCGTCGTATTTAAAAGCCAATTGGGACGCCTTCTCGCCGGAGATCAGCACCACTTTCGACGGCTTCGAAGGATACCCAAAAATTGTGACCCTTTCCAGCCATGCCTTCGACTCATCCCATTTGCCATCAATTATCTCATAAGTTAGGGTTTTCCTACTGAAGGACAGCCTTCCGTAGATATGTTTTCCCGTTTTATAGTCAAATGTCTGGCCATCGTCCAGATATGCCGTCCCTTCGGCAGTGCCGCCGCTGTCCAGGAATATGTCCAGAGATATGGGATCGTTGACCGCCAGTATGGCTGACCTTCGGGGCCGTTCCCTGCGTTGAAAAAAAATTCAGAATTCAATTTAAACTCTTATTCTGTGCTCTGAAGGGTATACCTCTTCGTAACTATTGTTCCGCTCCTCTGAAAGATTGGCACCGAATTGAGATCTGCGGGAATTGGATGGGAGTGTCCGCCGCCGAACACGTGATGTGTCTTAATGTCGACCCAAGCGGTCGATCCGTTGCCGGGAAAGTAGACGTCGACAGCGGTCTGTCCCTTCTCGAGGACCGGGTGTACGAGAATGGCGTCGCCCAACATATAAGACTCATCGGCGGTAAACGTCTGGACGTCTTCGGGGAAAGTCAGCCAAAGGGGTCTCATCGGAGGCATACCCGACAACTCATTTTCATAGAAGAGTTTATACATAAAGGGAAGGTATGCGTATCGCAAACGGATCACTACAAGTGAGGGGGAAAACCACATTAAATAGGACTTATTCTGTGCTCAAACTGTGAGATAGAATTGGTTTATAATGAGAGGAAAGGGTGCGTACCGTCTCTGATGGCCAGCTTTGTTGGCTCTGAGAATAGCCAGGGCTCCCGTCGCCTGGTGTCCAAGTGGGCGTGGCCTCTGAAGAACGGGTGGAATATTGACGACTGATACCATCGGACAACCATTTCCTCGGACTCCGGGTTGAAGAAAAAGCCGGGAATGTCGGCCCCAATGAACGTTATGCCTGTGATTGAGTGGGACAACAGCATAGGGATAGCCATCTTTAGGTGTTCCCATTTTGACATATTATCGCCCGTCCATACGGCACAGTGTCGTTGGGAGCCGGCAAAGAAGGAACGGGTGAGTATGAATGGCCTCAGGTTTGGCCGGTGGGCGACCAGCCCTTCGTACGTCGATTTAGTCATCAAAAAGCCGTACATATTGTGTAACTCCCTGTGCTCTACATCACCGAAGTGCTGAGCGATTGAATGGAAGAGTCGTTTAAGTCAATTGTTATACGAGTTGGGAAGGGGTGGAAACGGATGCCTTACCTTCAGATCGCGAGGGGCTGTGACTTCCGGTCCGTTGAAAACCGAGGGTTCGTTCATATCGTTCCAAATGTCGACAATACCATCGAATCCGGGAAAGTGTTTCGGTTCGAACTTATCGCTCCACCACTGCCTGGCCTCGGGGTTCAGGTAGTCGACCCACATGGAGGTGCCTGGCCAACACCACCCTGCTCATCACAAACCAAGAACATTTGAAGAATTAGATACAATTCGCTTTAAAAACACTATTTTTCGGCCAAAAAAGTGTAGTTTTGGCCGAAATTTTCGCTTACCGTCGAAGTCCTCGTCTTTACTATTCTTAATGAAGTAACCATTTTGTGTCCCCTCTTGGTATATGTGATAACCCGAGTCCTTCTTTATGTGCGGATCTATTATAGTGATTAGTCGACGGCCTTTCGATGTCAGGTTCGAGACAAGACTCTTGGCGTCGCCGAACGTCTGCGGATCCCAAGTGAAGTACTTCTTAGACTTCTGTTCGGTATATTCGATGTCAAGCCATATGGCGTCCATCGGGATGTCGTGTCTGTCCGTCTGTATGTCCACATCAGAGACTTCGGCTTAAAATCGAGGAATAAATGGTCAGAATTCGGCTTAAAAATCGACAAAACGTTTTGCGTTTTCGACAGAAAAAAAGTTATCAGATTAGAAATCAATTGATCCGAACCTTGAGTCCAGTAATTCCATCTGCTCTGATGGTAACCAATTGAATAGAGGGGCGGCAGTTGTGTAGTGCCCGTCAGCTTCGCGTTTTGTCGCAAAACGTCCGGTGCTTTCGGGCCTAAGAGGAAGAAGGCGTCGACAGAACCCGTTTCGCTGATCCAATGCGTTAACTTGTTTTTGGACTCTCCGGACACCAGATTCGACAGCATTCCAGAGATGCCGGTGTTTGAGGACTCGATGTCTATCCACGTCTCGCTTGGGTTCAGCCAAAACAGGCCAACGGTTCGGGCGGGAGAGTGGGCCAGCATTAGAGGATAGGCCCCGTAGAGGGACATCGGAGTCTCGGGCTCGTACTCGAAGATGTCTACGTTGTAGAGACGGTACGGGTCTGTCGTTCCCTTCGTGTTCTTGAGGGCAAACCTGTCCGCGTGTTCGGGAATGCCGTAGACCTGATCGAAGTCGACGAATGTGAAGTCCATACCGACGGACATCGGGCCGTACGGCTTGGTATCGGTGTGCGATTTGAACGACTCGTCCCAACAGCTGTCTGTGCATTCGTCTTGAGGTGGTGGGGGCTGACCCTCCTGTGTCTCGCCTTCTCCTGTTGAAGACATTTGAAGATATGATTAGTATTTGGATTTTGTTTGAGTTTTTTTGTGGATTAAGTGAAGATTAAGTGAGGATTAGATCAGATTTAATGAGTTATTTGAGTGAAAATTCTGTGCCTTTCCCTCCCTTTCCCTTTGCATTGGATTTGAGTTATCTTTCGACTGATTTTGTGCTAAATTTGAAGTAATTTTTTTGATAAAAATCCTATTTTTCAGTGAATTTTATCTCAATTTTGTGTGAAATTCATTCAAAATTGTGGTTTAAATCATAAGACAGTTGTCTAACAAAGACCTGTACTCTCTTCAAGCGTTTCGTCGACCTCTGGATTATAGTACGGATCAGTTCCGCCTTCAAATTGATAGCCATCTGAAGAAGTCATTAGTGTTTGGAATCAAATCAGAAGATAATTAAATAATGGTTTAGTCATCCGATTAGGAGATAATTAATGGAAAAGAGTCTTAAGTTTCGGATCAAATCAATGGTTAGCAGAAGAACTCATGGAATACCTGCAACTTTTTGCCGGTAGTGCTCGAACTTGAATAGTCCTCTTTGGTTACCACTGATGACAAGCTTATCATCGCTGAAGACGTCTATTCGGAACGGATTCGCTTTGACTACGACTTTGTTTCGGGTGTCGGCGCCGCCTAACAGGGCTTCGAAGCCATCGGACGTAGACTTTGAGGTCAGAGTCAGCGATGCTTCGGGAATGTCGTCGAGGAGTACGTACTTCGGCTCAAACCGGGGCCGCAATGACTGTATTTCATCGATTCTGAGCCGCAATACTTGTCCTCCGATTAGCGACCGAAGGCTGGCCTGAAGTGTGACTCCGTTTTCGTTGTTCTTAAGGCGAAAGTCAATTGAGTGGCCGTCCGGTGACTGTCCGACGCTTTCGGGTAATACCAGCCATTGGTTATTATTTGGCGATTGGTTTCGATGTCGGCTTTGAATCAGATATAAGAGGTTTTAGTCGAAAGTCATTTGATTTTAGAGAAAAAGATTTCTTTGTTTTTATTGAAAAACAAATGAATAGTATCTAAAACTGTGAGGAAGTCCTCAACTGATTAGTGGTTTAAATGGATTCTTGTCTACACTTCTGACCGGTTTTATGAGTGACCGCCGAAGCGGTGGTCAAACGATTCGGTAAAACTCGTGAATCAATTAGAGGTCAAACTTAGGGTTTGTCTTAAAATTGTGGTTAAAATCGGAGTTTTCGCTGATTTTAAGATAATTTAGGCATAGATTCAGATGAAGTGATGTTTAAATTGTCTGAAGAATCGTTCAAATGGTGACCACTTGGGAGGGAAAGGGAGGGACAGACACTTACCGGCAGAAACCCGACTGATCGCAGGTCTTAAAGTTGGTCCGATCGACGCCACCGACCGTCAGAAGAGTTGCCGCCAATATTGTTATCAAACAAATAGATCTCATCTTTCAGTACATCTGATGAAGTGGTTTAACAATTGTCTGTAAATATGTCTTAAGATTTGATCCAAAAAAAGGTCAATTCATTTGATTGAGTGATGGCTTGAAATACACGTAATGTTTGATAAAAACCATTGAGTGATAAACAATTGGTTCTCACCATAAATGACGTCCACAAGTGATGTGAAGACAAACAAAACAAATGTAAACAAAAAGTAAACAAAACTTTTTTTTTAATTCAAAACTAATTGTGATTTTAATTGACAATCAAAATGTCTTCACTCACCGGCGATGACGATATCTGATACCACTGTTTATGGTTCAACTCGCGAACGATGAATAACTGTCTGAAGACTTTGTTTTTAAGACAAAACAGTGGTTTTGTTGCCAACTGTCGGCGAAGTATTTATGGCTTTTCTGGTGATGAGAGCCAAACAACTTCTCCTTCGGCGACAACTTCTTCGTCAGCGCCAGTCCTGCCAACGGACGCCAGAGTCGTGATATTCGGCAACGATATGACCGCTCTGTCCATCGCTTACCACTTGTCTGTCGACCAGAATATCGGCAATAATTGTGTTGTGATTACCGGCAATAAGTCTGACATCAGATCAGCTGAGAGTGAAAAGTCTTCGCCAATCAGTTCCGACGAATTGATAAACAGTTGTCCGTTGAGTCACTTGAATGTCTTCAACCCGAGAGTGGCTCAACTGATCCATTATAGCAAAGAACTATTCGATGTCAACACTTGTGGTGCACTATATTTGGCCAGAAATCAGACGACAGTCGACTCATTCCGTCGGCGGATATCTTCGGCTAAACTTGTCTTCAATTCTAAGACAACGGATAAACCTCTGGAGTTCTTAACCCCTGAAGACATTAACCAAAGATATCCCAACTTCTTAGCCATGGATCAGATAATTGGAGGCGTTTTTGTGCCAAACGACGGACTAATCGAAGATATGATTAAACAGAGGATCAGATTACAGGAGTTGTGCGAAAAGAATGGCATAAAATTCTTCGACAATTATCTCTTAAATAAGATAAACATTAATAACAATTACATCTCAAACGTAGAGCTCTTCGACTGTAAGACAAATACCACAAAACGTATTGAATGCCAGCATTTCGTTAACGGTTCCAACAATTATCTGACGAGACTTATAGCCAAAAGAAGTCCAACGAGAGTACGGATACCGACCCTTTCGGTACAGAGTCAGACACTTGTGAGTCAGCCTTTCGACAGACGCCAGACTGGGATCAATTCCGGTGATGTTTTGCCAGTTATTCACGACTTTGACAAACGGTTTACTGTTTACCAGACGTCAGATCAAAGGCTATGTCTTTCCGGTTATGAAAAAGTGTCGAAAATTCTTCAGAAAAGTATTGATTTCCAAAAAAAAACCACAAAATTCTGACCAAAAGAACTCTTTTTCCGATAGATTTTCCCCAAACCGATAGAACCGGTGCTATGAATGAGGAAATGCCTACCATTTCAGAGAATTGGGACGACTTTCACCGGATTCTGGACCCAGTGTTAGGTCTGATACCATCCCTAAGCGCCGCAAAACTGGACCGACTTGTGGCCAGACTCGAGAACTTCACGCCTGACGGCCGGTCTCTGATCGGAGAGGTGTCCGAAATCAATAACTACTGGTTGGCGGCTGCGGTCAGCCCTCATCTGGCGGCCGGTACCGGACGTCTGTTGGCCGACGCCATCGTCCGTCGCGACCACATCTTCGGCACAGACTTCTGGTCATTAGATCCGAGAAGATTCATACCATTGCAGAGCAATAGGATATTCCTCTTCGATCGGCTCCGGGAGGTTCCGGCGAAGGCCAGGTATAACATGTCTTACCCGCAGCCGCACAACGACTTCCAGACTGGTCACGGCCTGAGGTCAAGCCCTCTATATCCACGGCTCAGGGATGCCGGCGCTCTGTTCACACAAATCATGGGTTACGACAGACCAGCGGTTTATAGTCCGTCACTGGAGTTGTCCGGCGAAGCGTCCGATGGAAGTACATTACAGGAGCCGGTGTCGGTCCACAGGACTCTCCAGACCCAGTCGTTTGGAAGGCCTGAGTGGTTGGACAACGTTCGAGAGGAATACCTCGCCTGCAGGGAAAGGGTGGCTCTCCTCGACTACTGTAGTTTCTCGAAGCTTGAGCTCAAGTCCCCTCACGACGAGGCTCTGGAATTGTTGCAATACCTGTGCTCTAACGACGTGGACGTAGATGTCGGCGGTATTGTACACACGGGTCAGTCTTCACACACCTGTCCTCTCAATTTGAATTGTCTTTAATTTGTTTTCTATTGCCTTTGAGGACAGGTATGCAGAACGAAAGGGGCGGATATGAGAACGACTTATCTGTCATACGGCTAGCGGACAACCACTTCATGATTGTCGGCCCCACTGAACAACAGTGCCGTTCCCTCTCTTGGATTAAGAAACATATTGTGGACAGTAGTGTCCAGATATCGGACATCGGAAACCTCTTTACGGCCATCTGTGTGATGGGCCCCCTCTCCAAACAGGTGCTGAGCGAAGTCCTGTCCGATCCGTCGGCACTGAATTCGTTTCCGTTCTTCACGTATAAGGAGTTGGCGATAGGTTTGGCCCAAAACGTTAGGGTCTGTAACCTGACCCACACCGGAGAGTTGGGTTGGGTTTTGTATATACCTAATGAGTATGCGTTACACGTCTATGACCTGTTGGTGAGGGTCGGACAGAGGTATGTCCTAAAACAGTCTCTTTTTTTGTTAGAAAATTGGAATTCCTTTCGATTTTAACTGAAATTATTGATAGTTTTGAAAGGAATTCATACCTTTAATGAGGCTTTACTTGAGGTTCATTTGTTTGTGATACCTGTTCCCTCAGGTACGACATGAGACTCGCGGGCAGTATTGCGATGCGAACCCTTCGTATTGAGAAGTTCTTTGCGTTTTGGGGCCAAGACTTGGATACGACTACCACTCCATTCGAGTGCGGCCGCAGTTTTCGCGTCAAATTCGACAAAGACTTCATCGGAAAGGAGGCACTCCTCAAGCAGAAGGAGGAAGGGGTCCGCCGGAGGTATGTCCAGTTGTTGATCGAAGACTTTGATGAGGAGGAGCCCATCTGGCCCTGGGGTGGGGAACCCATATTCATATGCGACGAACGCTTCCCCAATGATGTTCCCGTAGGACTGACCACTACTACTGGATTCGGGTTCACTCTCCAGAAGCAGGTCTGCCTCGGATTCATCCGACACCCGGACAGTCACGTGGTTAGCAACGACTTCATTCTGAAGCACAGGTTTGAGGTCGAGATCGGAGGCAAACGATTCAAAGCTCGGACTAATATCCACTCACCGAAGCTCACAGACGTTTCAGGCAGTTATTTGGCCACTCGCTAATCGCCACTCGAACGTCCCGGTGCTCGGCCCCCACCTCTTGTTTTTAGTCAATTGTATTGAAATTAAATGTTTATAAGTCTTTGAATTAAAGTCTTGTTTTGTTTTTTTTCAAATGTTTTTTTGTTTTGAATTAAAGTCTATATCCGAGTGAAACCCGACAGCGTTTTTGGGTGAATGAGTCGACTTTCCTTTAGATTGAATACCGTGAGTATTATCAGCAAAAAATACCTTGCTTATATTGATTGATTATTAAGTTACAATGTTCAGAATTTAATGAATAAGAACTTTATTAATATAAATCATTTGAAAATAATTTGAATAAATGTCAATAATTTTATTGTCAATCATAAGAATGAATGCAAAAATTGAAGACAATTATCTTCTTTAGAGGACACACCTCTGCTATCATTGCTTTTCAAATGGAGAAGCCGTCCGTTTGTCTGACAATTGAATAGAAGTTTTGGTTATTTTGTTTCAGAAATCAATTGAAATACTGACCCATAAGTGACTCCCGATCCTCAACAGAAGCTGCAGATCTTTTATCCGGATTAGCATTGACTGGAAATTTGTGGAAAAATTAAATTCAGA
>JAQIXV010000852.1:0-15884 GCA_034700625.1 Tectocepheus velatus
GAGAGAGAGAGAGAGACCACTTTAGATGTGAAGTTCATTTGGGAAGCGGTTAAGTAAATAAGAAAATACTTTTCGGATAAAAAATGTCTTTAATTCAAAACTAATTATTAAGTTTACGTCCAATTGATTTGGTCTTAGGGTTAGAAAAATAAACGATTATTTAAATGATGTTTTCGTATAACAGGCCCTTTATCTCCCAGAGCTGTCCCCCAAATGACTCTCTCAGAGAGAGAAAAGTCACTCTCCTTTATCCCATCCCTCTATTGCTTATCAATTGAGAGTCACTTTTGCTTTCAATTCCCTCCCCTTTCGCTTATTAACCGTAACCTTAATCCTGACCGATAAGGACTCTCTCTCTCCCTCTCTCTTGAGCTGTTCATTGGGATCGCACTTCTCTCCTCCTGAGCCGAGTGCTGACGAGTATATAAAGATTTGTTTTTCGTTAATCAGAAGTCTTTTGGTTTTAAAAAAGTTTTTCTAAATAAGAGTTTTAGACGAAAACCAAAATATAATAAATAAGAAGAAAAATATTTAATGGTTTTGGGAATCCCTTGAAACAATGTTTTTCTAAACTCTTGCTTAGTATTGAAATTTGTTTTTTTCATATTTTGAAAATTCTGTCTATTGATTAACTCTTGCAGAAAGTTATCAAATATTGTAATTATAGGAATTTTTTGTCTGTTTCTTGTGTGCTGTGCCTCTGATCTTGCAATTCGTTATTGAGAGTGAGTTTTGCGGAGTTGTTATCCTCAGTATATAAATACCCTTCCGTTAAAATAAATTCTCATTCTGTCCCTTATTCTCAAACCTATCTCATCAGTGAAATATTGGTTCCTATTATTTATACGTCTTATCTCTTTGATTACAAGATTAGTTTTATTTGAAAAGTGTTTTTTTCATTCAATAATTTTTTTGATTTAATTTCAAAAAAAGTTTTTTAAAACAAAACTATTTTTATATTTAATACGAAAAAAAGTTCTTAAAGAAGACACGACTCAACTGAAGAGCTATGCCTTCCCACAAGAATATCAAGCTTACGATGGATGAGGACATTGTCATCAGCGGTATGAGTGGCCGATACCCAGAATCGGATTCGACGGACGAGTTCGCACAGAATCTGTTCAACAAAGTCGATATGATTACCGCTGACAACAGACGATGGCCCACAGGTAGGACCCCTTTTCCTCGACTTATTTATTTACTTAAGTTTTTGAACTCAATTCTCGAAAATTTATTTCACTTTTTATTCCCTTTTTTATTAAATGAATAAATAATTTCAATGACTTTTAAGAAATATTTTAATCTTTTTTTCTTATTTATTAAAAACCATTAAAAAAATCTTTCAATCAAAACGTTTGATAACTTTTTGAACCTATTCTTCTCTGAACTTCTTCTCCCGGTCCACAAGAAAAGCACTTTCCGTGGATTGAAATGAGTTAAGAAGTTATTGTCTTCATTGCCATTGGAATACCAATCTCTTAGCCATTCCAGTCCATTGGAATCTGTCTTGATGTCCACGGATCGAATTACCTTGCTAATTGCTAAATCGAAAAACAGAATTACCTTGCTAATTAATTTGAAAAATAAAAGTTTTTCCTCTTAAAAATTCAAATTCTGTTCTCAATACTTGAAAATTACAGCCAAACTAACCTTGAATAGGCTAATCAAAAATTTAAACGGGTCAATCTCGAAATTCAATTTATGCAATTAAAAATCCTTTTTGCTTGCTAATTTGCGTAAACAAATTAGCCTATCACTTATCACCTTGATTGCTATTTTTCAATCAATTAGTTTTATTTATTTATTTTACTTAAATTTTATGTAAATTTTCAAAAATTTTCAAAGACTTGTATGGAATGAACCCTCGAATGGGAAAACTTAAAAACATCGAGAAATTTGATGGACTCTTCTTCGGTATTATGAACTCCATGTCCGATGTTATCGATCCCCAGTCGAGAATACTCTTGGAAACAACATATGAGTGCATTATTGACGCGGGTATTCACTCTTCGCTCAACCCTTTTCTTAAAAAATTGTAAAACTAATGAATATTTTCTTCTTCTGTGGACAGGAGTTAATCCGCAGACCCTCCGCGGGTCGGACACCGGCGTCTATATTGGCTTCTCCTCCTTCGGTATGCCCGACGGCTATCCCGATGACGTACAGCCCGACTCCCAGAGCGCTATGACTGACGTACTCCTGTGGACGGCCGGCTCTCAGAAGTGTCTGTACGCCAACAGAGTGTCGTTCGTATTTGATTTCAAGGGTCCGTCAATGATCATAGACACCGCCTGTTCCTCATCTCTGGTTGCATTCAATACCGCCGTTAATGACCTCAGATTAGGTGAGAATCAGTTGTTTTCTTCAAAAAAAGAAAAAAAATTTACGAAAAAATTTGTTTTAATTTTATTTATTTAATTCATTACATAATATGAAGAGCAGAATAGGCAGTCGTTTCGATACTTAATATGTTAATGAAATTCATTGACTGAAGCGCTTTATCTGTTGTTTATATCTAATCAAAGGAAACGAATGAATAAAATGATTGAATGGCTTTCCTTTTGGAAAGGCTGTAAACTTTTGGTTATCAAAAGTAAAAATCATTTATCTATTAATGGATCATTTTTTTCACCTAGTTTTTCAAGAATTTTTTAATTCGCTCAATTTTGTCAATGTAAAATTCTATTTGTTCCTGATTAGATTAGTTATATTTTTTTCTGTTTAATTATTTTTATCTTGATGATAGCCATGTTTATATAGCTGTTACTCTTTATTGATCTATAAATTGATTGGAAAAATCGGCGAAAGTTTACTGCTTTGAGGCATACATTCCAGTCGTGAAACTCATATATCAAACGATTTGATCTCAAAAAACCTAATTTCAAGAGAAAACTAAAAGACAATTATCTTCTGACTGATAGGCAAATGTCGTCAGGCGATAGTCGGCGGCACTCAGATATGTCTACAGCCGTTCTCCAATCAGATCTTTCAAACGACTCGTTTGAACGCATTGGACGGCATACCCAAAGTGTGGGACGAAAAGGCCGACGGCTTCGTCAGAGGAGAGACCGTCTGCTGTTTCCTTCTTCAGCGGGAGTCGGACTCTAAGCGTATTTACGCCAAAGTGTTGAACTCCGGGGTCAACATCGATGGCAACAAAAGGATGGGAATGTTCTACCCGTCAGCTGAGAGCCAGGAGGAGCTCATGGTTAAGGTATACAAAGAAGTGGAGGTCGACCCCAAGGATGTAACATATTTTGAAGCTCACGCCACGGGAACTAAGGTCTGATCCACTAATTGATTCAATTTTAGGTCACTTAACAGTACCTCTCCATTATTGAACAGGTGGGCGATCCTCAGGAAGCGAAAGCCATATACAATGCCTACTGCGCTAAAACCGATCGGGTCGGACCCCTACCCGTTGGCCTATTGAAGAGTAATATAGGACACGCCGAGGCAGCGTCCGGTGCCTCCTCTTTGACAAAAGTGATCATCGCTTACGAACACGAAATGATTCCTCCGTGTCTTCATTTGGAGAACATTAAGGAGAACATCAAAGAGCACTGTCCGCCACTCCTACCTATCACTGAAAACTTCAAATACACTCCGGGTTTGTATTCTTTTAAGAACAGAATCCAAGAGTATTTTGTTTGCCTTTCGTTTGGATATTAAAATGTGGTTTTTCTTCGATCTCTTCTTAGGTATCGCCGGAGTCAACAACTTTGGAGTGGGAGGAGTCAACGCTCATGCTTTGCTAGAACCGAATTACAAGAAGACCACTCCCGACAGCTATAAAATAGCTGATACTATACCCAGAATTGTTAACATCTGTGGCCGCACTGAAGAGGCTTTCAATGATATGTGTAAATGGATTGAAGACAACCCAACGAAAGTCACCCGAGACTTATTGGCAATAATGGCCGAAACAATGAGAATCCAGCCCTCGTTGAACTCAAGCGGAATGCCTTACAGAGGTATGTCTTCATTAGGATGTGTTGTCTATGAATAGGTTTACTAATCGTTTTAATTGACTGACTCTTAGGTACACTTATGATAAAACAATTGGCGGACAATACCTATGAATATAAGAGACAGGTCTCGATGTATACACTTAAGACCACTCGACCCCTCTATTTCGTGTTCCCCGGTTTGGGCGGACAGTGGGTCGGAATGGCTAAGGCTTTGATGCCAATCAAGATATTCGCCGACAGAATAGAGGAATTGCATAACTATCTCAAACCCTATGATATAGATCTGAAGCACCTGTTGTTGTCCGATGACAAGAACTGTATGGCGACGATGACCAACAAATTCTGTGCCACAACTGCCATAGAAATAGCGTTGTGTGATGTGATTAAGTCCCTCGATATAGTTCCCGACGGTATTATTGGCCACTCTTTCGGCGAAATAGCTGCTGCCTATGCCGACGGCGCTCTATCCGCGAAAGAGGCTCTTTTAGTCACATACTTCAGAGGAGTGGTCACCGAAAGCGATAAAAAGATTCCGAAAGGACTTATGGCTGTACTCGGAATGTCTTGGAATGAGGCCAAGAAGTTGTGCCCCAAAGGCACGTCTGTTGTCTGTAATAATGGAAAGGATACAGTCGTTGTCTCAGGTGTGACCCCTTTTGATGGCTTTCCCTTTAAAATAAATATTTAATTTGTTTTGTTTTTTGACTTAAGGCTTATATAACGAAACCAAACAAATGGTCGAAGATTTAGCCAAAAAGGGAGTCTTCGCCCGAGAGTTACAGAGCAGTGATATCCCATACCATAGCGAATATCTCATTACTTCGGCGGCAAAGCTGACCGAAGAACTCAAAAAGGTTGTGCCAAACCCTAAACTCAGGTCCAAAAAATGGATTTCGACGGCACTAATGGACTCGGAGTTCGACGAATCGCTTCTGTACGCGGGGGCCGAGTATTTCGTCCATAACCTGATAAGTCCCGTCTATTTCTACAATAAGTTTAAACACTTGCCCTCCGACGCCATTGTCCTCGAGATCGGACCGCACGGCCTCTTCTCAAAGGTGGTGAAAGAGACCCTCGAGTCCGGGAACTACATATCTGTGATGAAGAAAGACTCAAATGAGACGAATCTGGATATGTTTTTGACGTCAATCGCAAAACTGTACGAATTGGGTCTCAACCTAACCATTGAAAACTTGTACCCGAAAGTCGAGTGGCCAGTGGCCCGAAGCACCCAATCGTTAAGTTCTCTCATGAAATGGGATCATAAGGAGAACCTTCACATCCGTAAGTACCCGGACTACCACTTCAGGCCGACCTCATCGGACTTGAATGAGAGCTACAATCCCACGCAAAATATCAAAGCCTTTATGCCCGAGCACTGCATAGACGGCAATGTCCTATACCCGGCCACAGGTTACCTGATGCTCGCCTGGAGACGAATGGCCGGATATTACGGTAAAATCTGGAATCAGCTGCCGGTGATCTTCGAGGACGTCCAGTTCCGAAGACCCATCTTCTTGTCCGATACGGATATCACACGAATTAAAGTCAAATATCACGATACAACTGGTGAGTTTCATCGGATAATACTTGTTTTTCTATTTGATTTCTAATTGATCTTGATAACACTTAAGGTGACTTCACTATTCTGGAGGCCGGAAACGTCACGTGCGTCGGCAAAATCCGTACGACAGATGAGTACGCGCTGAGCCTTCAACACGTTTTGGAGGAACAGAAGGCAGTTATGGACAAAGACTTTGAGATCAATTTGACGGCTAATGACTTCTACAAAGACATTAAGATCTTGGGTTACGATTACGGACCGAAGTTCCGCAGAATTGAATCAATTAAGACAAACAACTTCGAGTCGCTTTACGGAACAGTCAGTTGGGACGGAAATTGGATCACTTTCATGGACTCACTCCTCCAGATAATGGCCGCTGCCATGCCTTTCAGGAAAATGATGGTTCCGGTGATGATCAGGAACTTGAGGTGCGACCCCAAAGTCTTCTACGAAGGAGTGGCCGCCAATAAAGTTGTTGCGGTGCCAAAGACTCGACAGGAGGAGCTCGAAGAGAAGGTAAAGGAGGAGGACATACAGGAAATCCTTGCCAAAGGTGGACGCAATGATGAGTCCGAAGTCGAGGGCGTACTCTCAGCCAATAGTGTCGACTATATTGAAGAACTATTCGGCAAAGAGTTTCACGTCTATAAGTCATCCCTTCCTTTCTATGTCGACATGAATTCACGTATGATTGTCGCTCCGGGCGTTGAGATCGAGGATCTGATGGCATTCCCCATCCCTCGAAAGTCCAACGTTCAGGACTTGAAGCTCGAGTCCTATCAATTCGTGGCCAATGAGGACAACAACGCAATCGAAGAGTACGATAAGAAAGCGGTTAAGGAATACCTTAAGGTTTGTCACCTAAGACTACCCCCTCCTTACATTAGATCTGATAATTACTGTTCCCTTCTGAAGGTGTGCTCAACTCTTGCCAACAAAGTCAAGGAAATGGTTGAACGTAACGGACGGGTATCGAAAGAGGAGATAAATGACGAACTCGTGAAGAACTACTTGAATGACATCAAAGACGACCAGATTTTGCTTAAGATTCTCAACGAGTTATACAAAGGGTGTGTCGACGAAAACCACAACATCGACACAAACAAAATGCTGACCGAATTCCAGACAAAACCAGAGTATGACCTCTCGCTGGACGTCATTAATAAGGTCTCGAAGAACGAGCATTTGGTCCGCACTTTCTTAGACATCGTTAGTGAGAGTTATGTCCCGAAGAAAGACATCCGAGTCTTGGAAGTCAATCTCACGAACGGAATAATGGCCGACGAAGTGGACAACTTCTTGGCCACGGCTCACATCTATCCGATTGACGTCAGTTACACCATTGCTGTCAAGTCTTTGGACACAATTTCCGATCAATACAAAGGAAAAGCCTTTAAACTTATTGAATGGAAATCAAAGGAAAGCGCATTCCCTCCAGACGTCACCTCAACTGATCTGATAATCATTAAAGACAGTCAAGACTTATGGGAAGTCGAGACTGAGGCCCACCTCCAAAGCGCGTATGACGTCGTATGCAATAAGGGCTACGTTTTGGCAGTTTTCAGATATCAGTTGACAGAACCAGAGCTGGCGTTGAACGCAATGAATGGCAAAAAGAGTCTTAAGAACTCAGATCTGGAGAAACGTATTATGGATTTCGTCAAAACTGCACAGAATTTGGGCTTCAATCTGATCGGCCGTAAAACAGATTCAATCGGTTCGATGTCTGTCCTCTTCAGGAAAGTGCTTTCAAATCCTGAGCCGCCCTCGAAGGACAACATCATCGAAATCAACACAAATTGCAACAAATGGTTCGAAACACTCAAAGAGAAGATAATCGAAATGAAGGAAAAAGAGGAAAAGGATGAGAATATTTGGCTCATCGCAAACGACTCGCCGAAGAACGGCATCATTGGACTCATTAATTGTCTTCGTTTGGAACCGGGAGGAGAGTCTATCCGATGTCTCTTCGATTATGACAATTACGTCAAACTTCCCATTGATTTCAAAGAGAAGCCGTTCAGTGATATCCTTAACAATGATCTGCCGATCAATGTCTTGAGGAACGGAAAGTTGGGAACCTATAGACACACAACTCTTCCCAAAGACTACGACAAAATCGAGTCAAACGAATACTTCTTAAACATCGGTCAGACCAGAGACCTGTCAGGTCTCCAGTGGTTCGATATGAAGAACTTGGCCTCACCTGAAGTGGCCTACGATATGATCAATCAGGAGGTCAAACGAATTCCCTGTAATATCTACTGCACGGGAATGAACTTCAGGGACGTTATGTTAGCCACAGGTATGTCTGACCCATTGGTTTGTCTAATGTTTTGTATTAAATCATTTTCTTCTTATTATAGGCCGTATTGTGTCCGGTCCTCAATCACTGTTTACTGACTGTGTGATGGGTCTGGAGTTTGCCGGCCGTCGAACAGACACCGGAGAAAGGGTTTGCGGCTTTGAGATGAGCCGATGCTATGCCACATCTATTGAGGCCATTGAGGACTTCGTTTCGCCAGTCCCTGACCACTGGTCAATGGAAGACGCGGTCTCTGTTTTGTGTACTTATAGTACCGTTTGGTACGGTGTGATCGAAAGGGCTCACCTCCAGAAGGGTATGTCCTATCAGTTATTTTGAATCGTATGAAACTAATGACTGTTTTGATGATTAGGTGAGAGTATTCTGATCCATTCTGGAGCGGGTGGTGTCGGACAGGCGGCTATCAGTATTTGCCAACACTATGGCTGTGATATATATGTAACGGTGGGAACAGACGACAAGAAGAAGTTTTTGATGGAAAAATACAATATTCCTGAGAACAAGATATTCGGTTCCCGAGATATTTCGTTTAAGTATAAAATCAAAGCCGCGACTAAAGGAAAGGGCGTCGATCTGGTGCTCAACTCTCTGACCGGCGATAAACTGGACGCCAGTTATGAAGTGATCGCCGATTGCGGTCGGTTTGTGGAGATCGGCAAATATGACCTCCAAATGAACAAACAGTTGGGAATGTTTACGTTCCTCAGAGATGTCTCTTTCATTGGTGTGTCTGTCGACCAGAAACTATACCTCAAGAGAGGGTTCACTAAGAAGTTCATGACGTGGATGCACGAGAACTCAACCAATGGTATGATTAAACCCATCAATAAAAACGTCTTCAAAGCAGAAGACGCGGAGAAGGCTTTCCGTTATATGACTACTGGTAAACACATCGGAAAGATTGTCATCAGAATCAGAGAAGAAGAGACTCAAAAGATACTTAAGAGTGGAGTGACTCAATCCAAGCGAATGTTAGTCACGAAAAAGACTTATTTCAATCCAAACAAAGTCTATATAATAACCGGAGGTTTGGGTGGCTTTGGAATGGAGTTAATCCATTGGATGCTGTTCTTAGGCGCCCGAAAGTTTGTGCTGACCTCAAGAAAGGGGGTCAGCACTGAATACCAGAAGTTTGTTTTGGAAAGACTCATATCATTGGGCAATAAGTTGAAGCTCTTCGACACCAAGAATATTGTCTCGACTCACGACACGTCTACCATCGAAGGCACCAAAAAGTTGTTGAATGAGGCGAAGACTTTGGGCGAAATCGGAGGTGTCTTCCACTTGGCTCTCGTCCTAAACGATTGTCTGCTCGAGAATCACACTTACGATAAATTCCAAGAGACTATTGACTCGAAGACAAAATGCTTCGAGAATTTGGATCTACTCTCGCGACAGTTGGAGATAAATATGGATTATTTCGTTGTCTTCTCGTCCGTCGCCTGCGGTAAAGGAAACGCCGGACAATCAAACTATGGTTACGCCAACTCTGTCTGCGAACGCATTTGTGAGGCCCGTCGTAGGGATGGTCTGCACGGACTCGCCATTCAATGGGGACCTATCGGTGACGTTGGAGTTCTGGCTGAGTCTGAGATCAACACATCTTTGGCCGGAATTGTCAAACAGAGAATCAATTCCTGTCTCGAGATTATGGATAAACTGATCCAATCGGACAGCGCTATCGTCTCATGTGTTGTAAGTATTGATTGAATTCAGAGTTTTTTTTATTAAAAAATAATTTGAATTAAAACTCATTTTCAATGTTTTTCAGGTCAGAGCCAAGCGTTCAATAATGTCCGGCACTAAGGAGTCTAAACTCGTGAACCAAGTCTGGACTGCGTTGGGTATCGATCCCAAAGTTACGCCCAATCACTTGACTTTGGGTGAGATTGGAATGGAGTCTATGTTTGCTGTGGAACTACAGCAGGGATTGGAGAGGGAGTACGACATCAAAGTCACTCTCAATGACATTAAGAACATCACAATAGGAATGATGAAGGAGTTCGAGGCCGGAAAGGTTGACGACATGAAGAAGTTCGCCGACGAAATCAAAGTGTGCAGATCTAAATTGAGCAAGGTCAAGTTTATCATACCCACCGAAACACACACCCGACTCAATAACGTCACGACCGGAAAACCCGTGTACTTCTTACCCCCATTGGAGGGTATATTTGCATCTCTAGAAGGGTTGGCAGAAAAGCTGAACCGACCCGTGATTGGCCTGAATTGGATCCGGGAAATGGAAAAATTGGGTTCACTGAAGGATATCAGTCGGTATTACATCGATTTGATGAAAGTATTGGAACCGAACGGTAACTACGATATTGTCGGCCACTTCTACGGCGCTCTCATAGCCATGAAGATGATGAAGAAGGCGCCGGTCAACAGAGTGGTCATCATCGACATGCTTTCAGACGCAAAGTTGGACGAAGACATGGTGTCCGACGAGTATGTAATCGAATTGATCATCGGTTTCGTAACCAAAGACATGCCGAGTGTAGTGAAGGGAAAGATCGTGAGAGATGTCCAAAACAAACCGGACGTTCCCTCAAAGTTGGCCAAAATCTCTGACGAGTTGAAGGAATTCGTTGGCAAACAACTGGTCAGCAAAGACTTGGAGGAGATTCTCAACAATTCGTTCAAAAGGGCGAAACTGTTCACCTCTTATAGGCTTAATATGAAGAAGAAGTTCAAAAATATTCGAATGACTTTAAGCAAGAAATACCTCAAAATGAGTGGTAAAGTGCTCATCATTAAGCCGTTTGAGGTCCAAGAAGACGAACAGATTGAAGATATGGCCGATAAGATCAAGAACGCCTATTTCCTGCCCGAACAGGTACTGTCCCCTACCTTTCCCTTTGAATTGTGTTTTTTGACTCATTTTTTGTTTTGCCTTTCGCTCAGGGATTGGAAGGAAAGCTCAACTTCGAGAAAGTGGACGCCACTAACCTGGATCAAATGGCTGTCTTCAACCTAATATCTGGTTCGATGAATAGTTACCTTTCAAAGTAGTTTTGAATTTTTTAATCAGGATTATTTTTTTGGTTCATCGGTTTTTTTTATATCTATTTACTTTTATATATATATATATTTTGTTATAATTTTTTGCTTTATTTTTATTAATTTTTTTAATAATCATTTTATTCATTATTTACACATTTTTATTGATTTTTTTGATATAATTATCTTTTTTGGAATATTTTTTCAATATGTAATGAAACGGCTCTTGTAATCAATAAAATAGTTATTCCCAAAATCATTGAAAAATAATTGGTCTTGTTTATCTTATTTAATTCAATTTAACTGTCTATCTTAATTGATTTGGCTGGAATTTTCTACCAAGGTAAGCTCAGGGATAAACATCCTTAACGGTATTCAATCACGAATTGTTTTGAATCAATTAAAATGATTTGAATTTTTAAAAATAAGTTACGAATTGTTTTTGAAAAGTGTTATCAAAAATTTTTTTTAATCATAAATTTTAGGAAAATTTCTATAATTAATGTCTTAATTTCCTTTTGATTTACATCATTGTATCTATTGGTGACGACCAGGAACATATTTTATAACATTTTTCCTTTTGATGTTATAAATAATTCCGAGCAATTATTTCAGTAAAATGAGTAAACAAATAAATTAAACAAAATGTATTTTATTCAATTCATAACTTGTTTTGATTTTTGTTTATAATTTGTTTTCAATAAAAAAAAATTATGATATCATTGGAAATGATGTATAAGTTTCTGGGAAATTATTTTTGAGTAAAATTCTTTGAAACTGATTTTCCTATGAATTTGTTGCGAAATAAATTAAAATTCAGATCAAAAATATTGATAATTAAATTAAAAGATAAAAAAAGTTTTTAAAGTAAACAAAATAATTAAGACATTTCATTACAGTAATGACATTACCGAAACAATAAAAAAATGACCTTGCTATTGTTCATATCAAGTTCATAGCAAATCTTTGTTCGTAAAGTCAAAGAATAAAATCCGAAATCCATTAAACTTTAAGCCAAAAGTCATAATAAAAAACAAGTTTATCCTGATCATTGACACCATCATTATGGTTCTCTCTCTCTCTCTCTCTCTCTCTCACTCTCTCACTCTCTCTCACTCACTCTCTAATTCATTCATTCATTCATTCAGTCATTGCTTCAATAATTATATGAGTTTTCCCTAACATTAAACTCAAATCAATTGATGGGAATGTGTTTCTGACCCGAAGGCAGACAAAAAGTCTTATGGTGTGTAAAAACCAATTGTAAATCAATACTTTATTTCCAAGAAATTAATTTCTTTTGGAAAACCATCAAAAAATTACAGTCCGTTCCCCAATAACTATAACAAAAGCGCAGACATCCCGAGATTTGTATTGAATAGATTGAGTGAAAATCTTTTCCCTGTTTTTGTACAGAAAGTTGTGATAAGTTTTAATAACAAAAACGTGTTTTGAATATCAAATTGAATGTCAAATTGAATTACAGCCAAATAGTAACTGTTTAAGTGTTTTTCAACATATAAAAAATGTTCTTGCTCATTATTCTTAATTTAAGGAAATTCCTTATTATTTTTTCTAAACTCTAATAATCTATTAATCACTTCAAATATAAAAAAAACTGTTTATTTTTTGACTAAATCTTTGGAATTAAAGAGTTTTGACGTCAATTACCATAAAATGAGCAAAACTTCCATTAAATTGTCACTAATTACAGTCAAACTCAGCACACATTGAATGCAAGAAAAAAATTGATCAATCAGATCGAAAGTGTCAAGGTCAAGACAGAATACATAACCAGTTCATTCAAAGCTCATGAATTATTCTGAGCGCTATTACGTCAGTTCTGTGTATTACCAATCAATAGATTTGATACAATTTCTTCTTGAATAAAGCCCTGGGGTCTTGTGCTCCAGGTCTATAACACGCTAATTATAGTTATGAAGAGGAAATTTCCCCGAATATACATTCCGTGCAAAACCTGAATAAATATTATTAGGAATTGTATTATCAGTATTTGAAATAATAAAAGATTTCTGTGTTTTGTGTTACGCAAGCGATCCGTAATAAATGTGGTGAATGTTTTCATAGCACCGGCCCCTTCTCCTCCCCAATGTTACCTACCTGAAATTTGTTTAGACCCAAAGACAATTATAGACACAACAAAATTTCCTCGACTCGTGTGTGGAATCCCTTTCCCTTTTGATGTTGTTTTTGTTTAAACTTAAATCCAAACCAATCGGAAAGCGGCTCTCCTTTTGACCATTTAATGGATGTTCGGGTCTCTAAAGGCTATAAAACTGAGGATGGGATTCATCGCACAGACAGTCCTCACAATACCTTTCAGTATTTTTGAACAGAATATCTCAAAAACATATTTTTAAATATAGCTCTGAATTAGAATTAGTGAAACAAATAAGCAAGTTACTTTTTATCAAGTTAAATTTAATCGGGGAAAAGTTTTGAAATAATCTTGTTGAAAATGGAAGTTAAACCGCGATTCATGCCGAATGTGATTACCGAGGATATTGTCATCAGTGGTATGAGTGGCCGATACCCTGAGTCAAACACAACCGATGAGTTCGCACAGAATTTGTATAATAATGTCGATATGATTACCGATGACAGCCGCCGATGGCCCGCAGGTCAGTAACTTTTCAAAAATTTTTCACCAAGCTCAAAGTAGTTTAACATGAAAATAACATGAAAGTTTTATTTTGATCTGAAAAAGCACAGAATGATTTTGAGCTAGTTTGAGCTAGGATATATTTTGATGCTATTGAGCTAGATAAATCAATGTAAAATGAAAAATGATCTTGATCACAGGCCTTTATGGAATGGACCAGAGAATGGGTAAACTAAAGGACATCGAAAAATTTGACGGAAACTTCTTCAATATCATCAATCAAGTGGGCGATCGGTGCGACCCTCAGCTCAGGTTACTATTGGAGACGACACACGAGGCTATTATCGACGCCGGTATGCATTTAATTCGTAAAAATTAATTTAAAATTAGTTTTAATACAATTTATTTGTTTGTATAATAGGTATAAATCCCCAAACATTGAGGGGTTCGGACACCGGTGTATACATCGGATACTCGACTTTCGGAATGCCTGAGGGTATGCCCGAAGAGGTCCAACCGGACAGCATGAGAAACATGACGGAGACAATGCTCTGGGTCCAGGGCCAGGCCAAGTGTCTCTACGCCAACAGAATATCCTATTTGTATGACTTCAAGGGTCCGTCAATAATCATAGACACCGCCTGTTCCTCATCACTGGTTGCGTTCAATACAGCTATGAATGACTTAAGATTAGGTATGAAAACAATTATCTATTTTTCAAATTAATTAAATTCATTAAAAATTCGTTAAAATTCATATAAAACTAATTTAATATCAATTATATAATTAATTCTGAGCTATAATTAACATAAAAATTAGTTTTTTTTAAATTAAAATTAATTAAATTTATTAAAAAATTATTTAGTTTTTAATTAAAAGTTAAGAATTAGTGTTAGGTTTGAAAACAACGTTACACACGAATGAAGTGCAGAAAAGACTTGAATACGAAAACAGTTATCATTTGTTTTATTGGGAAAACCTAACGATTAGTTTAGTAAAAGTTTTTGGGATTTAATTATCCGTTCAATTGGTTATGGATTTTGTGTAAAACTTGTTTTACTATAAGTTATTTTCGTTCGTTAGATGTCAGGGTAATTAAAGTTCTAGCTAATTTTAACTTGATTGGATTTTACCTAGAATAAAAACAATCATTAAAAGTTGATAAAATTTCAAAGAGCTTCCAAAAAATCTCATTAAGATATAATTGAGACTTTTACCTTGCAACGATAATTACACCAAGATTATTTCAGATTCAGGGAAAATCTGCGGAAAGCCCTCAAAGTTTTTTTTGTGGGGAAAACCATAAGATTTCTATAACATTGAAAACCTATCAATAGATGTCATTAAAAGTCAATTATATTTGACACTCTTCTGACGTAAACTTCAAAAACAAGTTTTTTGTGAATGAAATCCGCATTCAATAGTAAAACATGTTTTTGCAGTCAATCGTCGATTCATTTATAAAAAAGTGTTTTTTGTTTACATTTTATGTTTGTTTACAAAAACCAAAAAACATAAACAAATGAAAACAATTATCTCCTCAACGGTTAGGCAAATGTCGTCAGGCGATAGTCGGCGGGACAAACATAAATCTACAGCCGTTTACGAACCACATCTTCCAAGTGACTCGACTCAACTCAAGCGATGGTGTGCCGAAGGTCTGGGACCAGAGGGCCGACGGCTTCGTCAGAGGAGAGACTGTTTGCTGTTTTCTTATTCAGCGCCGATCCGACGCCAAACGAGTTTACGCAACGGTATTGAACTCCGGCGTCAATATCGATGGCAACAAAAGGATGGGAATGTTTTTCCCCTCTTCGGAGAGTCAGCAGATGCTTATGGTTCAGGTCTGCAAAGAGGCGAATGTCGACCCCTTGGATGTCAATTACTTCGAAGCGCACGCGACGGGCACTAAAGTATTTGTCACTGAAATCGCGTAACAATTGTTTCAATTACTGATTATCTCCTTATTCTGTGCCGTAACAGGTGGGCGACCCTCAGGAGGCGAAAGCCATTTACAACGCCTACTGTTTTCTGCCCAATAGAAAGGGAACCCTTCCTATCGGTCTACTGAAGAGCAATATAGGCCACGCGGAGGGCGCCAGCGGTGTGTCCTCTGTTACCAAAGTGTTGATCAGTTATGAGAATGAGTGCATTCCAGCGAACCTTCATTTGAATAAAATCAAGTCAACCATCGCTGATATGTGTCCACCACTTGTGCCGATCACTCAGAATATGAAATACACTCCCGGTTTGTATTCCTATTGAGAACTGAATCCAAGAGTTTTTGTTTGCCTTTCGTTTCGATAATAAAATTGTTATTCATTTTTTGTCTTCAAAGGTATCGCCGGAGTCAACAACTTTGGAGTGGGAGGAGTCAACGCACACGTATTGCTAGAACCT
>JAQIXV010000853.1:0-15862 GCA_034700625.1 Tectocepheus velatus
AGGGATAACGCTCATCATTTTATAGCAAATTAATTATTTTAAATAAAAATACAAATCATGTGATACTCACTTTCCGAATGATTTCTTTGTTTTTAGGCGTTTGAAGAATTTCCGGCATTTTTAGAATGTTTTTGGACTTATCTCTAATGGCTAACAGAAATTTTCGGTCGTAAGCCTTCTTCCCCTCGGGATTCAAAGGAGTCCACTGATCCTCTTTGTAAGGCAGGTCTGGAAATGTTGTTTTGGCCGAAGGATTGTCTAATTCACTATCATTTGGTTCGACACAAACCTCTTTGTTCTTAATTTCATTGATTCTATTGTTTTCGTTGTCATCCGTTTCTTCCGAATGATTTTCACTTAAATTACTTAAAATAATATCTTTTTTGACACTTTTCTCAACGCTTTCAATAGAAACGGTTGTAGTGTTTATAGGAGACGACCGATCACTTGATAATTGAGGTTCTATTTTGTCGATAATTGTCACAGAATTGTCCGTTTGGTCTGAATTGATGTCGAGTTTACTATCGATAACTTCCTCAGACTTCCTGTTATTATCGCCTTTTAATATCATTTCTTTGTTTCGGTTATTATTGTTATTAATATTATTATTAATCCTTTGAGTCGAGAGTTCTTTAAATTGAGAAAAATATTAATTAAAATTATATTTTAAATGAATAGAAATTAAGCGATAAATGAGAAGATATGGTAAAAAATCAATTATAGAAAATGTGTTAAATTTGCGCATATGTTAAGATATTTGTGATAAGATATGTGTAAATCAATTGGTATTCACTCAAAAGCGGCCATAATTGGGACCAAAAGCCAAACCTGAGTTTATTTTGGTTCGAGTTTTCCTTTTATTTGATTTCTGATGACAAGCCTTCGGTGGTTTCGAAGGAAAGCTGGCCATCACTTAACTATGGCTATGGGTTATGGCAAATGTGTTAAACACTTCGACTACTGACTGTTTAATGTATTTTCATAGACTCATCACAAATATAACTGATTAGGAAATCAGTTAATGCGAATGCATGTGAATTGCAGTACATTAGAGTACAGTCCTATTACTGGAATGAGTGGAACCCAAAAACTCGCTAAATATAGTAATACTAATTACGTCAACACATGTCAAGAGTAGTAAAAAATTGAGACTCACTCCAAGAGTCAACTCAAGAAATGTCTCAAACATTATATCCTAAATATATTGCTTAATACCAACCGATTTGAATCGTTTCCTCTTTTTCTCCGACCGACTCATTGCAGGAGTCAGTTATGTCTCCGTTTTCATTGATTTCTTCACTGGAATTGATTTCTCTATTGATTTGACTTTTAATTGTTTTGTTTGGATTTTGAGCCCAACTCTTATCAATTTGAATACCACTACTATTTGGAGCACTATTTGTCGAAATTTTGTTAATCACTGAATTGTCTGTAGAATCGTCACAAATATTATCACTATTTTTATCGTTTGTTTCACTCAATTCACTTAAAGGTGTTTTACTACTAATAGCTACCGATTCTTCGGCTTCTGGTCTCGAATTAACGGTAACATCACTTTCACTAGCATTAGGACTGGCCGTAAAACGAGTTATCGGTTCTGTGGCCGCGACCGCCACTTTTGTTGCGAACTCTAATCCAATGCTATTCACATCATTAGAACCCGACTTCGGAGTCGACTGTAATTCAATTCACAATTAATTCCATTAGAGAAACAATTAGAGGACATACCGTTGAAACGACATCCGTTTGATTGGAAGCTCCAGAAAATGACTCAATGGTTCGATTGACAACAGGTTTAACTTTAAGCTCCTCTTTAGCCAATTGTTCTATGTCAATTTCTTTGCCACTTGGGTCCTGAAGAAGAGCCATTTGTCTTGGTCTCTTCGGTTGAGCCTTTGGCTGAATCGGTGCCGGTTCTGTCACTTCGTTATTAGGGGGAGCCGTCATCTGAACCATTTGTGGCGGTTGTGTCGGCTGTATAACGGTCTGACTCTGCACTTGGGGGCCCCCTCTTTGCTGATGCATTTGGTTTGTCATCATTTGAGCGGTTTGTTGAGTGTAATGCGTCGGATAGACAGCTATTAATAAAATGGTTAGTATTTAAGTCACACAAAAAAACAAATGATATCATACCAGACATGCCATAAGAGTTGTATGAGGGCTGAGCCGAAAATTGCTGCTGAGCGTAGATCGGGAAGTATGGGGGAACTCCCGTTTGCATTTGTCTCGTTTGATACTATAAATCAATTAATTTATATATTAATTCAAATAACAGATGTTTTTAAGTAAGACTAACCGCATGTGACATATGCTGCGGATTGAATATCGCGTTTTGAAACTGTATTGGAGTCGGCGCCTGCATATAGAAATGTTGCGGCTGTTGAGACATATTCTGATGGACTGATTGGTGGACAGCCTGAGGCACAGCATTCGTATGCACAGGATTTTGATTCCTCTGTGTAGGCAATAAAGTTCTTTGCTGTTGAGGTCGTGGCTGATGGTGCTGTTGAAACGGCTGTGCGAATCGTTGACCCGACTGTTGCAGTACTGTTTGGGGCATAACTTGCATTTGATTAACGCCGGGGTTCGGAACCGCCGTATTTGACATTTGAGAGGCACCCGGATTCACATTTGACACCTGCGACGCCATATTTGTTTGTTGAGTTATCACCACCTGTTGGACAGAGTTAGCGTTTGGATGGGGTTTAGGTATTACACTCTCATGGCTTTGATGCGGAGGATTATGAATTCCCCGACTCGCGGCCTAAAGACGGACTCATTTTTAATTTAAATTCACATCAAATCAAATCAAAACATACGTTTGAATAAGAAATTCGGTGATTTTCTCCTCCCGGTGCCGGTCCTCTCTGGTTTATACTACAATAAAACGTTTAAAACAAATATTAATCAAATAATTAAAAAATTTCTACATTTTTGAGAAAACATTGAATTATTGGAAACAAAATAATAATAACACGAGAAATGAGCGACGAATCTATAGCACAGAATACGAACGGCACAAGAGGTCATAAACCCTGGTTTGGCAGAGATTGGTAGCATTGACCGCAAACTTGAAGATCCAGCAAAAGGTAAGGCATTCAACACACAGTCGACACACAATTATGATATGAATGGGAACAACAGCACAACAACACTGTCTTTAACACACATTTGAAGAATCAACAAAACAACCAAATCGTCGATATTTCCAACTTTTTTCACTTAAACTTCAAGTTAGAGGAAAAAACTTCATTTCTTCCAATAATTAAAACTTGTTTTAAAAACATTAGACAATTGTCTCAATTGGAGTCTATTTACTATCAGTCGTCAAATATTTCATAAAATCTCAAAACATATTTCAAAAACATATTTCAATGTTTAAAATGTAACTCAAAAACAGATAACAAAAAAATGATTAAATATTAACAGTTATTAGACTTTTATGAGACAAAACATTAATAAATTCATTTAAATTAATCAAAAATAATAAAAAAAAATGAAAGAACTGGTGGTCTGTAAGAACATTCATGTCGTGGAATAGCAGTCAATGAAAAAGTGATCAAAGGATTGGAATCACTTCAATAGGAATGTGGTTTGAAATGCAATTTGGACTCCAGTTTGTCACTAATGGGCGAATACCTTATAACGGATTTCAATGGAATGGAATGGAATTGGGTCACAATTAAGCCCTTCTCTCTCTCTCTCTCTCTCTAACGATATTTTCTTAGAATTTTTAATTAAATATAAATTTTTGGAAAAGAGTTACCGATTTTTAAATCAAAGTTATTGTCGGACAGAATATAAAGATTTGACGAAAGTTTCTTCAGTCAGTCATCAATTGTTTTGATAAATTCAAATTAAACTTAAAATGAGAAAAATCAAGAAAAAAAAATCAAACGACTGCTCCATTTTTGAAAACTAGCTTTTATTTGATGATCAAATAAATATCAAATTTAGTTTAGTTTTCGTCAAAAGAGTGTCATTTACTGTCATTATATTAAAATCCGAAGAATTAGAGATAATTTGTTCCAAAGCTATTGATCTTCGGATATAATCCTTGATATTCACTGTTTGTCAGTGACTTTGAAATAATTTGATCAAAAAATATTCAAAATTTGTCAGAAAATGAGTTTAAGTGAAAAAATTGGAGGAAAGGTATCGACAAAAGTTGACCACAAACTCAAACAATAATCACGAGTCAAAGGATTTAGAAAATATGCAGAAAATATGTTTGGATTGCAATACAGACACGGGTTGTAAAGTGTGACGAATGCTGTTCTGAGCACTTCTTTAATCAGTTAATCGTCTCATTAATTGATTAAAAGACTATTTCTTTACACAATTGAAGACTAAATAAATATTATTTAAAGTATTGACTCAAACAACAAATCAAAACAAAGTGAGAACTGAGTAAAACGCCATCAGTTTTGGAAATACCGGCGATTAAACTGAGAGAAGGGTCTCTGGTATGAGGTATGAGACAATGTCTCACATGTTGTAGCGTTGGCTCAAACGCACTGATTGTGCAATACTATAGAAACGGCTATAGTTTCAATTGGTTTGAGCCATGCATTGACGACACACCACAATACATCACCCATTCCTCGATCAACAAACAAATCATTAATTATCAATACATTTCATACTAATAGAGAGTAATTAAAACTCAATTAAATCATTAAAAATAACATTAATTAGATCTAACATTAGATGAGTTTATATCAAGAGTTGGAACCATTAGTTACACACAAATTATATTCAATAATAAAATGACAAAACAAATGAGAAAAAGTGGACAAACCTCTGATGGACTCGCGATATATTGTTTGGTTGATTCTTATGATTATACTTATGATTGTTCACTACATTAGACATTTCGGGCACCGATTGTCCAAATCGTTAGACCAGAGGTGAAGACAATTGTTTTGACCGACTCTTCCAACTCTCAATTGAAAGCATTTGAACATCAATTGTGACTCATTTATTGCAGACCAAAGATATTTGGATTCAATTAAACGATTAAAGAAGAGATCTGTTAAGTGATCGACAATACCACAAATGAATGGGATTTTAAATATTTTTTATGTAAATATTGTCTTCACTTTTGAGTTCACGTGAGTATCAATTTATTGACTCAAATCAGTTAATAAATCAATTATTTGTGCCATTAATGGCTTTAAATTCATTTATATTAATACGATATTAAGTCTACGATAAGTAATTAAATTCAATTAAATGTTTTCAAACTTATATTTAATTTGTTTTTAATATTAAATATTAAGAAAGTATTTAAAGAATTGATTGAAAAATGTGTTCACTTCTAAGTGAGTGTTAATACAAATGGAAGTCTCATAAATGGCTACCAATCTATAGCATCGAATACAACACAAACGCACATTACATGCATTACATACGACACTGTACTCACCACCAACTCATGAAGTAACACAACTCTATGCAAACATACACACAATCCCCATAACAGTGCACAACATCAAACCCATGCTCACAAATACCGTATATTTGTTGCCTTATTTATTCACCATCAGATCCAATGTAGTCTTCACTCAAAGGGTTTTGTTATTTTCATAATTTTATTACGTCTTATGTGAATGATATAGATCTGACAACCCGTGCTGTGCCGCCGATTCCACATTATTTTACGTAATATATGTTTGAAAATGTGATGCAAATCAAGCATTTACTTGAAGTAAAGTGTAATCGTTAATTGATCATGGTTAGTTTCAATTTTCATTCATTTTCCCAATCATTTTGAGTTCGGTTTTTGATTAAACTTTATTTAAAAAACAAAAAAACTATTCGAAAGATTTTAGACCAAACCGGATGTCATGTCATTTGTCAAGTTTTTAGCGCAAAATCAATTTATATATAAATAACGTTTTAATTGTAATAATGGCTCCAAATTTGAAATTAATATTTATTTTAATTTACAAATAGTTTATCAAAAATTTAATTAAAAATTGAAATTTTAACCCTTTTTATGGATTCAATTGAATTAATTTTATGAAAACATTGATTACAAGTGAAACCATTTGTTTGATCCGACAAGAAGTTAGACATAAGACAATAATAACAGAAGACATGTCGGCACCCGATCTCATGTCCATCGATAGGCCATTTATTACATATTTGGCATATCTTAAGATCATTGGAGTCTCTCTGTTCCACATCTGAACCCATTATATGTGACGAACGGAAGAGAAAAGTCCGCAAAAAGTTATTAAATGTATTTTTGAGTCGAAAAAAGTTGATTAACGGCAAAACAAATGTAAGAAATTCTGCAAAACTGTTCCAAAGGAGTTCTCGAGTCATTATCTCGAAGTATAGTTCACTCGAATTTGTCGTTTGTTTGGGTGATTCCAAACCGATTCCAATTTTGAAAAGTCGTTCCCAAAGGGAACGGTATTTCCCATAATATAAGAATATCAAAGAGTTAATCAAATCCAGTGTTTTATAAACATTTTCTATGACTTCGATAATGTTTTTAGTCTTTTCCTTATTTGTCACGAAATCGAGTCTTTGTCTGATATAAGGAAATAGTATTTCAGAGAAAAGAAAACTATATTTTTGGGTAAATTTCAAATTGTTTTCAATTCCATGTTTTTTACTGAAGTCATAGTATTTTAATTGAAGTAATGACTGTCCGATTGATAAACTCTTTTTGTGGATAGTTTTAAACCAAACGTAACTTTTAATTAATGCAAACAATTCTGGTTTCAATTGTTTGAGTCTTTCGATCTATTGATAAACGACTGAACAGTTTTAACTCATTCAATGTCTTTCCATTATTTACCTCTAAATCATTTAGTTTTGATTCAACCGCTGAATACAATTCATCGTCCAATAGGTTTGAGTCCAACTAATGAACAATAAAATCATATTTTAATTAAATTGAAAACTTTTATTAAATGATGAAAACCTGAGAGACTCTCAAACAATAAATCTCTTTAATTGATGGATGACTTGAATGTGAGTCAACGGTCATGTTTTCGGTAAAATTCAGTTCATAGGTTGTCTATATGATTAGACCAAGGACATTCCAAACAAAGTCATCATAATGAACAAGTTGATTTCATTACTAAAATTTGTGGTACACTTCATTGCTATTTAAAAAAAATTGTGAAAAGGACCAATGCCATTTAAATTTCTACACGTAAAACGTTGAGGAAATTTTCTGTTCCACCAATTATATACCATCTATTGTTTTGATGGTGAACTTGCTCATCTGTTCTTTTTCAACATCTTTTATCCACAAACAAAATATAAGTTTGAGTTTTTGATATTTTTCTAATTGATATTTGACCAAGCTCAAAAATCAAATTATCTTTGAGTTCTTAAGTATTCCCCCATTAATTGGTGACGTCTCTAATGAATGAGCGATTGCATAGTAGGGCTCAAAATAAAATTCTATGGATTGTGATTAACACAGACGTCAAATAGACTCGAAATTAGCTGTATTCAGAACTCAATCCAATGAACATAAGATTGAGTGAAAAAGATTGAAGTCGTCGTCTATTGATATGGTTTTGTGTAGTGTTTATCGACAGTATTAGCAAAAGGAGTCATACATTTCTAAACCATATTTAGTGAATTGATTTGCTATTCATTCAAATTATTGAAACATTTAAAAGACATTTAAATATATAAACAATTTGTTTGTTTCGATCAAATCTTATATAAAAAAATGTTTTATTTTCGGGACAATCGATGTTAAGGTGTAATCATTTTATTGAAATCATTTATAAATTAATTTTAATACTCATTAAAAATAAATTTTGAGACAAAAGCCCAAAATTTTTGACTTATTTGAAGTCAATTTTGTTATGAATTGTCATTTGAATTGTATTTTGAATTGTTTTAGTTTTTTATGTTTTTAATAAATAATTAATAAATCGTTTGAATGGCTGAAGAAGTATTGGATTCCTGGGAAGATATGATCGATGAAAGTGGTGTAAGTCTTACTCTCATTGTTTAAGATTTACACTAATTTTGTAATAAATTTAGCGATTGGTCAACAAATTGGATGACTTTCGTCTGAATGATCCAAATCTTGAGTTAAGACCAGATTCGGGGCCTTTTGTCGCCAATAATAGCAATACAAATACCGATTCGTTGAAGAATTCATCCGACGGTTTGGTTTGGCCTTCAGTTGTCGACAATAAAGCGGTCGATAATATGAATCCAATTAAGATTCTTAAACGCGAATCATTGATACCATCGATAACTTCACCACAAAATGACTCAACTCTTAAGAGTCCGAATGAATCGAATCAAAACCAAATGACAAGTGTTTGTCCGCAGATAACACTGGAAGACAATACGCGGACCCAATACGTAGCGCCGGTCAGGATATTGAAGCGACCGAACGCTAATTCTAGTAAAGACCCGAACGACAAAAGTTTGGCCATCGATAGAAAGACAATTAATGGCAACAAAAGTCAAGCAAATAGTAAGACATATGAAGAACGAGAGGCAGAGTACGCAAAGGCCAGACTCAGAATACTTGGCAGCGCTTCAGCTCCGGAAGAAATTACTCAAACGAGTGGTTCCCTTCCCAGTAGTGCACAAACTGGTAATACTTATAATTTGTCTCCAAATTCGTCTCCGAAATCGTCTCAAAACAAATCTTGTGTCGAAACAAATGTACCGATCCTTCGGCTCCCGATAGGACCCGACGGCACCAAAGGCTTCGATCGGGAATTGACTTCTCAGCAAAGATAGCGATCTTCGACTCGAGTCACAAATCAAATTCATTTACTTTCATTCGATGTATTATTTTACTAATTATTAAAATATATTTCAAATCTATTCAAAACTCTTTTGAGTTACGATTGAGAGTCGAATAAATTTTTTTAAAAAAATTAATATAATATTGACTTAGAAATGATTGAGACAATAGACCAATAGCTCCAACAATCGATGTATAACTCAATCTAATGATCTTTGAGTCACTTTTAAGATTAATTTGAAGTAACCATTAGTTTAAAGACTTCATTGATTTGTTGAGAAAGCGCTATACTATTGTCAACTTCGAGCAAATGAGACGAAAATAAATTAAAACTCAAAATATAATGTCATTTTGAATCAAAATATTCTTGATTTGAGTACAAAGAGACTTGAGAAAAGGTCATTTGATGCTTTGCAAATGCAACTCAAATTAATTGTACATGAGCATAATTATTAGCTTTGTTTTTATCTTTAATAATATTTTCAAACGAAAACAATATAAGAATCTTAAAAACTCTAACAAACAATGCATTTGTTAATTATAATCAAAATAATGAATAATTTATATAATTTTGAATTAAATTTACATATGTTTTGGCAAAAGACAACTCATATGACAAGAGGTGAAAAACTTGAAACAGATTCTGATTTTTAGGGACTCATCGAAAATATATTCCAACGGAAGGCACTTTTGATTTATCATTCATTAAATTATTAATTATTTTTGATTTTAATCAAAAATCAAACATTTTTCAAGTTATTTGAAATTCTTGACAAATGGGGAAAATATATAAATGAAAGGTTGAACTTATGGACGGTTAACAAGAAGTGGTCCAAATATTATGATATTATTCGGTGAAAAACAAAATCAATTATATATTACAATATTTAATCATTGGATCATTTGATCTTGGCACTTTTGTGATCAAAATTATTTATACTTAATTGACTCATTTCGGTGCCATTAAAACCGATACGAATTCTATAATGATATTGAATTTAATGAGAAAATTATTAAAAATATTTAAATAATTTGAGACATACCGTCATAATTGACTAAACCGTCGCCATCGAGATCTGCTTCTCTAATCATATCCTCTACCTCTTCATCGGTGAGTTTTTCTCCTAAGTTAGTCATAACGTGTCTCAGTTCAGGAGCACTAATAAATCCGTCGCCGTTGCGATCAAAGACTCGGAAGGCTTCCCGAAGTTCTTCTTCTTTATCGGTTTCTTTCATTTTCTTTGACATCATATTAAGAAATTCATTGAATTCAATCGTTCCGTTTCCTATAGTAATCAAATTAATCAATACAACAAATTTTTCAATAAAATCCATACCATCTTGGTCAACCAGTGTCACCATATTTTTCAATTCTGATTCTGTGGGTCTTTGGCCCAAAGATCTCATAACTATTCCCAATTCAGTTGCAGTAATCCTGCCATCGAGGTCTTTGTCGAAAAGCATAAAAGCTTCTTTGAATTCTGCCACCTGTTCATCTGAAAGTCCGTATTCTGCCTAAAAATTGATAATATATTTTGAATGAATATAACCAAACTTAGTTCATTAGTTTCATAATCAAAATTTTACCAAGAAACCAAGTTTATGATAAAGAATCTTTCATTTCTACTGGAGTTTGAGATTATTTTCAAATAAATTGCTATAAATTTATAGAATAATAATTGGATCTTGATAATTCATTGTTACTAAATAGATTTATTCCTAAATAATTTATTTCAATTTATATTCAATTTGAATAATAATAATGAATTGTTTTCTAGAAATTAGTTGCGATTCTTCTGAATATTTAATGAAAAATTATCATTAGTTTTGTCTTCGAAGCAATTCTTCAAATTCTTAATGCATTATAGCTTTAGATGGAAATCAAATTTTATTCAATTGTTTGACATTTTCTTTGCCTTTCATTGAATCTAATTCTGAGCAACAAATTGAAGAAATAGTCATTAAATAATAGAAAACGAAGTCTTCTGTTCACATAAATGTGTGCTTTGCGTGAATTCAATCACTCTTTTGAATGTAAAGCTAATGAAAAAAATTTCATAAAATTGAAAATAAATTGTTTTTCTTATAAATCGATATGAAATGAAAGTTAATTTCAGAACAAAACTAATTGATTTCACGGATATTATTGAACTGAATGTCGAATAATATTTTGTTTATTTTAACAAAAATTATTCTAAAGTTTTGAAATTCTAAGAAATTTTGATGCAGTCAACGCCAAGTCTATGGCGCAAAACATCCGCAATGCAGATGAGAGGTGAGAGAGAGAGAGAGAGAGAGAGAGAGAGAGAGAGAGAGAGAGAGAGAGAGAGCTATGGGATGTATCAGATGGGACGGCAAGGGAAGCGATGATCACTTCTGAATTTAGAATGACTCCGACTCTCTCTACAGAATAGTTTTTGAGCCAAAAATAAAACTAATGGCAAACCCGGCAGTCAAGTCAACTCAAGCTTTGGTTAAGTTTTTTTTTGCAAAACTTGTATCAAAAGTTCTCATCAAAATTCTTTATCTATTGAAAAGCATTTTACAAAAATTTAAAAAACTATCCATTTTTTGCTTAATTATAAAAAGCACTTCACTTACAATTAAATATTTTTTTTAATTCTATAAAAAAATAATAAGTGATTCCAAAATTATAACCAATATTTATAATGTGTTTTACAATTGAAACTCTTTCAGCTCTCAATTTATCATGGCAAAAGCAATATTTTCTTAAGAAATAACTTGTTTGGAATCACATCAAACGTAAACATTTTCGACAGTTTTTGTTAATTTTTCAATTCATCATTATCAATTCATTATATGACTCAAAATATCAACATGTTTAAACGAATGATCAATTTAATTGAAAATATATTTAAAAGTTAATGTGAAAACAGTATATCCTTGGTCATTATTTATATCTCCAAAGTTGTTATTCCTTTATTTTTATTGTTATTTCCTTCGAATCTTATGCCTTAGGGTCGAGTCATATACAACTCATTAGTATTTTGTTGAGACTTTGGCTGAGGATAAACTTGTTTTGATCTTTTGCTCGCTTTTTATCATAGAATTTGTTCAATGATTGCAATCAGAAGAGGGAGAGTCAGAAGAGTCACTCGAATTACATGAACTGAACGGAAAATTTGTCAAATTTGTGATGACTTTAATTGTTTGTCAAATCACTTGAATGAAAGGCTTGAACTTCAACTCAATATTTGATTAAAAGCTTGAAAACTGAATAATTGACAAAAATATATAACAAAGTGAAAATATGTACATCAAAATCAGCACTTAATGATTGAACCATTTTTTTCAAATCCTAATTTCAGTCGAACTCTAAAACTCTGGTTTTCCCAAAAATCAAACTCAAAATCATAATAATATTCATAATTTTTTTCCCCAATTTTATTTTGCTCTGAGATATAACTAAAAATACTCAAAAATTTCATTCAAGTCATAAAATTTAGTGTCATTTATATGAAAAGAAATATTAAAAATTCAAAACTGAAAACATTGTATTATTCAACGAAAAGTTCATATCATATGCATTATTGTCTCATCCCATAAGTGGTTTGTCAAGTAATGCAATATTTATTTTTAGATAAAGTTTGGGCTTCAAAGTGTGAAACACTTACTTGAATTGTGTATCAAAATTTAACAAGATCAGATTGCAATTCAAAATCAATAGTAATTTACATCAAATTTTATTTTTCAAAGAATTTCACATCAAATAAAACGACACAAAAATTAGATTAAAAACAATGCAATCGATTATTAAAAAGTATCTTGGTTAAATTGAACATTCCAAAATAAAATTTCATACATACCATTGTAAAAAATTGTTTCAATATTTCATTAAACGGTATAAAACTTTTGTCGAAATAATATTTTTGGAGTAAAAGACTTCACTTTTTTCTACAAAATTCTATTGAAGAGAAAATTCTTAATTGAAATCAAATAAATATATTATTGAAAAATATGAATAATTTTCTCCAAGAATTCAATTAATATAAAGAATCACTAAATCAATAAAATTTTATTTTTAGTTTAGATTTTATTCAAATATTGGTTTTTATTCATGAATTTTATATACAATACATTAAAATCATCTTAAGTTCGATGCTTTTGGAGAACAGACACGAAATAAAGCTTTATTGAAGAGCCGGTGAGGACTGTGCGCTCCTTTCTCTGCCGTCATTTTAGTGCACAGACTCCATGAAAAAGAGCTTTGAGTCTAATTTAACTTTTAGAAAGTTTTTTCGCTAAGGCAGTGCTCTAGGTTGGTTGGCCTTTCAAATGATTGATAGACTAATTATCATGCTCACTTCAATAGATTGATTTTTAATCATAATTAAAGTGAGGGATCCAAAAGACTTATGGCATAAGTTTATTAATTGACATCAATTTCCATTAGAAACATTGATTTTTAATAAAATTTTCATAAAATATTCAATTTATCTAGATAATCAAACAATTATTTTAGGGGATTTGTTGTGTATTCAAAGAATCGATTATTTATTATGAATTCTTTAATTTGAGATATAATACAAATCTTTGTGTTTTGTCACAATTTTCAATATAATGTAAAAAGAGATTAATTTTGATTAAACCCCATTCTGTTTATTACTAGAATTGATAGTTCTTGTTGTTATTATTGTATATTATTTGTTATTTTATTCTACATTTAAATTTCGATTAATATTTTGATCGTTGACTTTAATTTTAGAGAAACAAATTGATCAAGCTCCCTTTAAATATTCATCATGTCATTTTGAGAAGAGATATGATTTAGAAGATGAATATGAGCTCAGAATCAGAAATAGATGTAGAGCTAACAATTATCTTGCTAATTAATGTCTTTCAATCAAAATTATTGATCGAAAATACAGAAAATGATGTTTATTGACGTCTTATTTCATAATTATTTATTGATTTCTTACTAAAAATAATTTGAAAAAAATCTAAAAAATTCAGAGAAAATATTTTCATCTTTTATTGAAGAAATTTGAAAATGAAAGCAAAGGATGGATCAAAACAACCCATTATTTATTCAAATTAGAAAACAATTTCCACGACTAATGACCATTTGTTTGGAGAAGATTATAGAATTTAATTTACCTATCTCATTTTCATATTGATTTAATTAATTAATTTTTGTATAAATGTTTAAATTATTGGAGATTTTTGTGCTGAATATTAAACCTAACATTTTTAGAGAGTATTTACGAGAAATGTTTTTTGTTTATTCGTTTGATTCAATAAAATAACCCAAAAATAAAACTGAGTTTCACATTGAATGAGGCTGTGCTCCAACTCCATACAGAACTGACTTATTCTCATTCGATTATTTGGGAGCAGTAGTGCACACGTGACTATCATATCGTCCAAAAATGGTTCGAAGAATTGGTATCCCTTCTTGTGCTCCAGATTTGAAGCCTCAGACATCTGAACGTATTTACAATCGTGTCATTCGTTGTCAGCGATTGAGTCCTCCGATCGACTAAACCTCAGATCGAAAGCAATTCCAGTGAAAGTCTATTGCGTGCAAACAATTAAACAAAATGGTAAGGATTGCCATCCCTTAGGACATGATTTTAATAATTAAAATCTCTGTAAATAATTTCATTTTCATTTTGTTTGTCACTACAGTCTGCTGAAGAACTTTCCAAAGAACAGGTTCAGAGTAAGTCTCACTTTTTATTATAATAAATATTTTATTAAATATTATATCTTATGCATAGAATGAAGTACCTAGATCAATAATAAAACTTATTCAGTCAGAAACTAATCTAAATTGTTATGAACTGAAGGGTAAAATAAGTTCAAAAGTCTGAAAAAAATAATCGGAAAAAGGATTAAAATATTCTAAAAATATAATTATTATTTGAAATTCAAATTATTATTATTTATTTGAATGAGTATTAAAATGAAGCGAAAGAATTTAATTGTGATATTCCTCTCAAAGGATTTTTCCATTGAGTCTTTTGCCACTACAGCTCAGGTATCATATTTCTTGCGCTTATTTGTTATGAGTGCTCTGCAGTGAAAGCATAACTCGTTTACAATGTTTCCAAAAATAAACTTCAGTTTATTTCATCGTTTAGTCGTATTCCACATCACATCCCTCTCTATAACAATTCACGTAACGGCACAGAGATGTTTGCTTAGACTTGTTTAGAGTTAATCTAGGTAATTTATTATATGTAATCTAGATAATCTACATTTAAAATGAAGAAAAAAAATCTCTTCAATGAAATTACAAACTCATTATACACTGAATCTCAAAATATTTAATTTTTAAATTCTTTGGATGTAAAATATGAATTGAATTATAAAGTCTTACAATTATTTAATTGAATATAATAATAATAATAATCAAATTTTAATATAAAATATAAGACAAATATTTGAATTAAATTAACTTTTTATTGTCTTCCAAACCAGTGCTGCGAAAGGCTTTCGATATGTTTGATAGGGACAAGAAGGGACACATCCACACCAATATGGTGTCCACTATTTTAAGAACGTTAGGGCAAACCTTCGAAGAGGGCGACCTTCAGGCCCTCATCGCTGAAATCGATGCCGACGGTTAGTGAAATATTTTGAGAAATACTAAAACATTTTTGACACATATTCTACTCTAGGAAGCGGTGAATTAGAATTCGATGAATTCTTGGCACTGACCGCCCGATTCTTAGTAGAGGAAGACGCAGAGGCCATGCAGGAGGAGTTGCGCGAAGCCTTTCGTATGTACGACAAAGAGGGTAATGGCTTTATCCCAACCTCTGCCTTAAGAGAGATCCTGAGAGCCCTCGACGACAAACTAACTGAAGACGAATTGGACGAAATGATTGCTGAGATCGATACCGATGGCTCTGGAACTGTCGATTTTGATGGTTAGACACTTTTATCTCAACTAAATATTTATTATTTAATTATTTCTAATATATTTTTAATAGAGTTCATGGAAATGATGACCGGAGACTAAAAACATATCTTTTGCAAACATTTTACAAAATCAAATCTTCAGCAAAAATGTCCGAAAATATATATTTTGACCATTAATTGCAATAAAATCCTTTGAGATATGCCTTTGAATACCTGTGAATATTG
>JAQIXV010000854.1:0-15828 GCA_034700625.1 Tectocepheus velatus
TGGTTTTTCAAAATATTGATATCATTTTAAAATTAAACAAAAGTTACAGTTTTTATAATATTTGAAAAATTCGGAAAAAATTGAAAAACAACTATCAATACAAAAAAGGTGAAAATTATTAATTAATCATGTTTTCAATTCTATGTAAATTGTTCATGTTTAATTTTAAAAAGATTTGTTATTTATGACCCGAGAGTGAGGGACAGACATACCATTGCATACCATTACGGGTCTGATTCACACTCGCATTAAATTCAATGCGATTCTCTATCGGAGGGGAACTGCCTATGAATGGGGGGAAAGATGGGAAACAGTTATCGATAGCACAGGTTATCGCTTCCTCGTTGTGCTGATCAATATTTATTGTTCTGAGCGTTGGATTGCATTTGTCTTTCATAGTTCACAGACTTTTTTCTTTGGGACTTATTCTGTGCGAAAAATCCATTTATAACTGTTTTCAAACATTCAATCATTCGCTTGGAAATTGATCAGGGATGTGCAGAATAGCTAGTTGAACCGGATATTCAATAATTCAATTGATAATTCCAAAGTTACATGAATAATTTTAAATGAGTTTAGAAATGTGGATGTTGAACAATTTTTGAAGGTTAATTTGAGTTACCTTGATAATATCTTGATGTTTTCAGTTATGAGCACAGGTATGGTGTCTAACACTTGTGGACAACCCTCCAAAATGAGTGATATGTTGAGCAAAAAAGTTGTCTGAATAATAATATTCGAGTTTTTTATTGAACGAAAATTTTTCAAACGCTTTGGTATTTTAAGCCATTTTTTAATTGAATGAAAAATATTTTTCTTCCGCCACTTATTCGGTGCCTTTTTTGAGAGCCCTGTCCTCTGACAACAAGAAATATGTTATTCAAGTCTTGTCTGAGATTTTAGTTTCTGATGTGTTTTCAGTGATTATTAAAAGTTATGTCAAAAAAATGTTTTCGTGTTTTAACATTGAGTTCAAGGAATTGGTTAACAAATTATGTCATTAATTGTGTTATTCATTGTCTTCAGTGACTTTGAGTGACACTTATTATGAGTTTTTTGAATAAATTTCAAACAAAAAATATTTCCATAAAAATAATGTATGAAAAACTGTAAACTTTGATTTAACAAGCTTACTTGATTTAATAGCCTAGCAATTTCATAACTAGTGGAGTTTCATAAAGAGTCGGTTCGTGTTTGTTTTGAATTTTTCAAAGTTATCTAGATAATATTTAATTGTGGCGACCAAAACATTACAGAAACGTAGGTTTTTTGAAAAATGATTCATTTATCAAAATAGCTAGTTAAAAATGTTGTACGATTTAAATCCCAAGTTTAAAAGTGTTAGCAAAAAATTATATATCATTTTTGATTTTGATTTAAATTACAGTCTTTTAAAAACAATTTTAAAATCATAAATAATCTAGTAAAGTGATGAATCTTGGTGAAAATATATAACAATTTACAAGTTTATTATCTGGATTAATTTTAACCAAGAGAAAATTGTTGGAGTTTTGAGACTAATTTAATAATTTGGATTACTTTCAATATTTTTTTCAATAATTGTTTGAAAAGCTGTAAACTTTGATCTAACAAGTTAATTGATATAATAACCTGGCATGTTAATAAGTAGTGGCAATAGTTGTCATATGCTCCCATTTTTCAAAGTTATCTAGATAATATTTTATTGAATGGAAAATTTTTTTGAAAAAATATTATTTTTAAAAAATAACTTGTCATTTGAAAAAACACCTAGTTAAAAAGAGACGTAGTTTACAATTCCAAGTTTAAAAGTGCTGACAGAAAATTATATATCATTTTCAATTTTAGTTTAGATTACAGTCTTTTTAAACAAGAATAAAATCAAAAATATTCTAGAAAGGTCATAAATGTTAATAATGAATTTTGAAATTGAATAATTTTAACAAGCCAAACCAACACAATAATCTTGATAATTTCCAATACATTGCATTTGTTTTACTAAATAATTACAGTTTTCACGTATAGGGGTTGTTATGGTCAAAATGTTTTCCAAGTTTACATTGAGTTCTAGAAATTGGTTAACAAATTATGACATCAATTGTGTTATTCATTGTCTTCAGTGACTTTGAGTGACACTTATTCTGAGTTTTGAATAAATTTCTTACAAAAAATATTTCCATAAAAACATTGATTGAAAAGCTGTAAACTTATACCTAATAAGCATACTTGATATAATAATCTAGCATATTTACATTTATTGGATTCGTTCTGTTCAAATATTTTAGTTCAAAATTAACTGGATAATAACTATTTCAGATCAAAACATTACTGAAAAGTTATAATATTTTTTTTAAATACAAATACCTAGTTAAAAATGGTGGCAGAAAATTATATGTTATTTTTGATTTTAGTTTAAATTAAAGTCTTTTGAAAATTAAAATAAAATAAAAAATTATATTGGTGAAAAAAATTCAAATATTTTTGAGCTTGAGTAATTTTACCAAGAAAAGTGATGGGCCCTCAAACCACCATAATAATTTAGAGAATTTCTTTTACTTTGTATTTGTCTTACCAATTAATTACAGTTTTCACGTACAGGTGTTTTAAAGGGGTTGTTATGGTTAGTAGAAATGTTTACGTTTTTTTCCAAGTTTACAATGAGTTCTAAGAATTGATTAACAAATTATGTCATTAATTGTGTTATTCATTGTCTTCAATGACTTTGAGTGACACTTATTCTGAGTTTTTTGAATAAATTTGAAACAAAAAAAAATATTTCCATAAAAACATTGTTTCAAAAGCTGTAAACTTTGATTTAACAAGTTTACTTGATATATTAACCTAGCAAGTTCACAACTAGTGGAAACAGTGGCGAACATATCTTATATTTCAAAGTTATCTAGATAAAAATTTCATTGTGTGGGAAGATTTTTTGCACTAAATTTAAATGACTTAAAAGTTTTCATAAAAATCTGTCAAAAAATTTTCTGATTAATTGAATGCAATTCTGAGCCCAAAATGCAATCAAAATATGGAAATGGATTCCCAGTTATCAATGGATTCCTATAATAATATTTATCATTGAATTAAATCTCATTTAGTTTTTTACTTTTTGACACATAATTCAGTTCCCATTCTGTGCTGTTCTCTCATTCTGTGCTGTTTTTAATGAATAATTCATTAGAAGTATGAGTTCCTGTGCTGTTGAGTCTCCGGCACTTGAATTCAACGGCAATTATGTCTTAATTTATCTCCAAATCCATAATTAATATGATTTTTGAAATAAATTTCATTACATTTCATGAGTTTTCTCTAATATTTAGTATTTTATAAAAACATTTTTCAAAATTTAAATCTAATTTATGTAAAGATTTTTTGAAATGTTATTAAACTTTTGCGAAAAAAATAATTCATAACTCTTTTGGAATCAAAACATTACTGAAATAAATGATATTTGTTTTGAAAAATGACCTGTCACTTGAAAAATAGTACCAAGTTAAAAAATAAGTTTCATTCTTATTCCAGTTTTATTTGTTCTTGCAGAAAATTATATATCATTTTTAATATAGTTTTAAATTACAGTCTTTCAAAACAAAATTCAAATCATAAATAATCTAGCATAAAGTGAATGAATCTTGGTGAATCATCACACGAGGGGGTAGTTATGGTGAAATTTTTATGAGCAAAAACATGAGCACAGGTTTTGAATTTCAAAACCATTATTATTGAAAAATCTGAAGAATATTATTATGTAATCATAAAAATTGACACTTCAGTGGTCTCTCTCTCTCTCTCTCTCTCTCTCTCTCTCTCCCCAAACAAAAACCCATTGAAATAAGTCTTCACTCAATCAAAGTCTGATTTTTCGGTCGCTTTGCCTCTCATTCCGTCACATATTGGCTCTAATCTGAATGGAGGGCCACTTCTGGCACTTCAATAGCAATCGAAGGGAAAGGTTTCAAAACTTTTGGCTCAAAATTGTTAGACTCAGCGAATGAGTCACAGGAATGACTGCATCGCAAAAGAAGCACAGAATAAGAGCCGAAACTGTTTTTCGGCCGAACCCTTATTGTTGGTAATCATAATAATAATCTCAACCGTATGTACGCCAATGTGGGGGGTCACCAACACCCACACCAATTTTTAGGTTACCAAGCTAGCTTTTAATGTAGTTCTGAATTTACTTGATGATATCCTTGAATTTCAACTTGGTCAAATGGGTTAAGAATTGTTATCTAGGACTTGGAAGTTCTAACTACCACATTTTTACAGTTCACCAATATCTACCTTGGTTATTCAAATATCTCAGCAGAAATACGTCTAACCGACTCATGTCTAGAGAGTGTAATACCAGAGCCGACTAAGGAATGAGTCGGAGCTCCGGAGCAACGCTCTTAACGACTGGTATGACTCAAACTCACCGCCAGTTTCGCGGAGTTTTATTTTTTGCCCAACGAATAGGTTTTCGGTCAAACATTTTGATTACAAATATTTATATTCACTGCTCTCTTATTCATCGCCAGAGCACAGCATAACACACGAGAAACAGGGGGTTAACCATTGGATACAATAATAATAGTTATGGTATTCCTCTACGTGTTTGAGTTCGAGAGGACAGCCGATCGATACAATAGTTTGCGTCTAAAACTCATTAACGCAAAAATTTGGGTCTCATTTGAGCCGTGAATTACTCAGACGTCTGTCGCTATTAATCGCGAGTCATATAACTGTTGAACAGAAAACACCATTAATTATGTCATTAAAATGACTTCACTCATTTAATTCGAACGATAATTAATCAGGATAAATTACTTTCTAAAAAGTTCCTGCTCAAAATTCCCTGAATTCCTATGTAAAAATATGTAAAAATAAGGTAGGTGAGCTTTCAACTTGAAAAATTGATTTAACTAGCAGGCTTATTTTGGAATTCAATTCGAAATAGCTAATTTATCAAGATCAATTTCAAACTGGTTCGCACACTAACCCCTACTGTCAGCTCATTTTTCCCGCAAAACATTTGAAATGCATTTGAAATGAAAATAATTATCAAAAAAGTAGTTAAAAAACTAGTTTCGCTCTAATCCTCATCAATTGTCATTCAAATTTGACCACGCTTCAAACATTTGAATAGCCATAAGCTACTAGGCAAATAATTACAATTTAATAGAGAGAGAAGCTTGCTAAATTCATTTTAATGTACGGCTTGTTATACTGTATTATAGCAATTGTTTGGGAGAAACAGATGCTTACAAGTGGTGGTCCGGACACCACATGTGATATAATATTCGTCAGTATTTTTATTACACATACTATTGATACGCCTGTCCTCCCCCTTACCTCCCCTTCCCATGCAATTGTTCGCCAAAAGAGAGGGGATATACGGAGGGGACGGACAGCTCTCTGTTTGATTAGTCCATTGAGGTCTCCAGAGCCGGAAATATCGTAATATTGCACTCCTTTTTGCAAAACAATTGATTCCGAGTCTTTTTTTTACAAAATTTTTCGCTCAGAATAAGGGATCGGAATAAAGGAATCGCAACTCAATAGGACTTAATCTCGAAATAAATAAGTGTTTTCTCTGAATGGGAGAGGGATTCGAGTGGAGGACAGTTCGCTATTCTGTTCCGATATCTGATTGACAGACAATGAGATCGATTTGGAGAGAGAGAGAGAGAGAGAGAGAGAGAGAGAGAGAGAGAGAGAGAGAGAGAGAGAGAGAGAGATTTGTTAGCATTTTATTGGATTTCTTTTCAAAAAAGCTGTAATTTTATAGTAAATAAAATTTTAATCTGTGCTCAATATCTACAGCAATGGTCTTGGACACCGAGAATAGAAATTATCTTGCTTATTCTTTGATTTTTATTCGAATCAATCAATTCCTGTTCAGATTATTTCAATAAAATTTTCAAAAAAATGTTTTTTCAAATTATATTCAATTTTATGACTTTTTATATTATTTTTCATTCAAAAGGAAAAAATAAATTGAAATAAAATTCATCTGAAAAATGATTTTCCTTTAAATAACACCTCTTTCTGACCGATTTTAAAGTGTAATAAAATTTTATGACTATATTTGAGGTCAAATAAAAGTGTTGACCAAAAGTTTGTTTATTTAATTTGTAATTCAATTTAATGTTTAATAGATTTCAATAATAGATTACAGCTTTTTATTGCCGATAAGTTTTTACCTGGAACATTTATGTGAATTGACTTTAGACTTAACTCAATTTAAACCTTTCTTAAAAAATTGTAAATTTATTCTAAAGTATATTAAAATATAATCTATTCATAATTTTTTGACAATTTTTATATCAAATGTTTTTGTCATTCATTTTGATTGACATTTGATTACAGTTTTTTGTGTTAAAACAAGTGTTCACTTATTCTGTGCAAAACATTACCGATATTTTCAGTTGAATTTCAAAATCCAAGTAAACAATTAACTCGTAAAAGACCAAGGTCAGATTCATGCCATCATTATGGAAGAACTGTTCTGGATAAGCGCCGTCGTTTTATTTATCTTGGTCATTTCAATTATTGTCAGAATGTTTCATAAGGATTGCTGTAAAAGACGTCTTAGAGGTGAAAATCAAACACCAGGTACATAAATATTCAACTTTTCTATTACTTGTCCAAGCTAATTATCATCTTACAGAGTTTGCAAACTGGTCTGCCCACTATGCGCAACATATTTGAATTTAACCAAGCTAATAATTGAGTTTTAAACAAGGCAGTTGTTTGAATCTTATGAATATCAACCTTGCTAATATTTTATTTCATTTGAATTTAATTGGGATAATGATCTTGACCACCTTGTTCATTTTGAGTTTAACCATGTGCTTCAGTACGTTATATTCAAAGTGTTCATCAAAAAAACAATCAAGCTCAGTGGAAAAAGTGTCAGAACAATTTGAGCTCAAACTTATTAAATAAACTCTATTGATAAAATACCAAGAACATTTCAGACAAGATGGATTACGATTTAATTTTAATTTTGTGTATGTTCACTTTTATCATCATGGTTTTTTTCCTTTTAATAATTATCAATCTAATAATATACCAAGATGAGGAGCTAGCACATTTGTTGAATCACAGACAAATTGAAACACCAGGTGCGAAAAAATGGATTTACCTTGCAAATATCTAATTGAACTTGTTCAATTCAACAGATTTACTACGTTGCTCAGCCCATCGGTTTGAACTTCACCGAGCTCAGCTTGATACAAATTACGATAACATTGAAATGCACAGGGCAACTTAAAAATTCCTAAAACGAACTTGCATGTTTACTTTTTTTTCTCCTTCATTGAACTGTAAATTCGATTTCGATTTTCGAGTTTAAAATTCTTCACATTTTTTGTTGTCATTCCGGACACACAGACAGTGCCTGTGCTCTGACTGTATGTCCGAAAAATAAAATCAATGAATAAATAAAAAACTCATTTTTTTCTCCAATTCTTTTGAGTAATGTTTGGCTTTAAGTCTAATATAAAGTCGAAATCCAAACGAAATTCTTATTCAGAAGTTTTGGCCAAAAAATTCCGAAAACTTTTTATTCATTGACCTCTTGTTCACTGGAAAAGTGTTTCATCAGGTTTTCAGGTCTCGTCCACAATGACTAGGACTGGGAGGAAAGGGATGATCACTATCTCCCAGAAAACCCCATATAAATTGGAAAGGTAACGTCGAACTATCACAAAACCCCCAAAACAAACCATCATTTAATTTCACCAAGATAACTTGAAAATTCTTCAATATAAAATGATCAAGATTATCTATTCTTGATCGATATATCACCCCCAGTGGTCATCCCAGTCCTCCGGCACAGGGCTATCGACTGAAAAGCAATGCAAACAATTCCCAACAGTTGAGTGACTTTTGATTCACTACTTTTTCAATGACTAAACTCAACACTAATTCCTATTTCAGTAGAAAATAGAGAAACAATTTACTCTTCTTTTCAACTCAACTATCGCTCAGACATTCCGATGACAACTACCGGTGCTCTGGCTATGGCTTTCACTCTGTGAGGACCAGTGATCACAAAAATTTTTTTCTCATTTCATTTTCATTGGACTCTGAATTGGATTTCCGCACGAATTCAAACCCCAGTCCTCTGAATGCACTGGTATTTTGATGGTCAGCACCGGCAACACCACCACCACCACCAGCACTGCCACCAATTTCTCTCCAGTGATGAGCAAAGTATCTCTTCGATAGTAATCCAGTTCTCAAAGTATTTACAGTTTTTTTCCCAATTTCTTATGACATGCGCTCATCAGACATGTGCTGAGCGCTGCGCCACTCCTCACTCCTCGGCACAGCATATCGTCAGTCAGTCTGTTCTCAGCTCGAGTTCAGTAGTTTCCAAGACTTGGCTCTAAAACACCAGAACTCAGTCCTGTTCTCAAATGCAAATGTGAAGCAGTATTTCCAACTCCAGAGTTGATACACAACATACCTGTGCTATACGTATGAGTGCGTGAAAAAGAAAACTTACCAGTGTCCAATAAAGAAAAAAATTCTTTCACCTTGCTGATAATCTTTAATCTCAGAGTGAATTAGGATAAGTAGGGGCTGACAGTCAACGGCCAGCACAGCAGCCAAACTGAAAGTGCAAACCTTAGTCACGGTTTGGCTCCGACCCCAGTTCGAGGCCTGTGCTCTACTACTGGACCGGATCTCGCCGTTCGGCATCCCATCGATGGCCAGACGGGTCTGGCATTCGCTAAATCTGATGCATGTGTGCGCTCTGGTGGCCGTCTGTCTGCTGCTGTTTGGCAGTCGGACGGGACGGTCGGCGCTGACCAGTGGTCAGTCGGACAATGACTTTGGCGTACAGATGAGCACCTGTCCAATTGAGTGCGACTGTCATGGATTAACTGTCGACTGTTCCCAAAGGGGGCTGACATTCGTGCCGAGGTTTATGCCGCCGGAGGTCAGGCGTCTGTGAGTAGCCGTTCCCCATATCTATCTCTCTTTTTTTAAATGACCTTGCTAGATTTTTTTTAATGTGGGTGTATTAGATCTTAATTGAGCAATTTAAAACGCGAATAGGGTCATTCGATTAAGTTGATCTTGAATATTTTTTTAGTTATTACGATCATCTTGATAAGCTTATCAATTTTATTTCGCACTTTAATTGAGCAAGCTAGTTTTCTTGTTTTGTAATTGAGATAAGTTATGGAATTTTTTTTCACCTCTCCATCTGTCGATAATCTATTAAGTATTTGATTTATTTGAATCACTTCTTGGCCTAAAAAATAAGATATTTTTTTCTTAACTTTAAGTATAAAATAGTTCTGAGTGTTGAGGTCCTGATCACAAGGTGATGAGCAAGGTGGTCTCAATTAAAATCACCTTATTTTAACTGAAAATCACCTTTCTTGACGCTAATCAACATTTGTACAAGTTCGGAACAGATATAATAAAATTTAAACTTGCTAAATTTTTCCAAAAATCAAATTAAAATACTAGGTGAATTATTCAACCTAATTAATCAGTTTATCAGGTGATTCTAGCTTAATTCTAGCAATGAAACTTGATAAAATAGTAGTTGAATAATGGTGAATTAAAATACATGTTACCTTGCTCATCAATACCCATTAAAAAAACTTGTAATACTTAGTTCTCATTATCTGAATGTCATAATAGGCTTCGCAGACAAGAGTTGAGTGAAAAAAAACTGGAATTACTCCTCAATTATGAATATAAACTTGTAATACATTTTTCAAAACTTATTTTTCGCGTTATTTAACATTTTGTCTCTAATTTTCACTTCAAGTGTTTTAACGTTTTTCTTATATTTTGAGTGAAATAAGAGGAGAGACCTCTTATTTCAGGAGTGGATTGAATTATAATAACATACTTCACAGTCTGACACCGTTTTTAACCCCTTACAGCCTTAATAACAGTTAGTTTCGGATGATTTTTATTTGATTAAAGTTAATTTGTTTTCATAACAAATATTAAGCTAGGATAATTTATGTTTAAGTGATTTCCCAAGATAATCTTACTTAAAATAACAATTAACCCAGACTCATCAGCTTAATTAATCTTTGCTTAATTGAATTTAGCCCAGATTAATTACGCATGAAAATTACATTGTTTGTTTTATGGTGAGGTTGCTGGGGGTGAGCAAGGTAGTAAAATTAGCAAGGAGTGTAGTTTTTACCTAGCTATGAGTTTTTTGGTGAGTGGGAGGCATTCCTTCTCTATTGTTATACGAAAAATTGGATTCGACTGTAGGCCTGAGCGCCAGACATACCTCTTATTCCTCAATAATAATGATGTTGTGCTCCGAAGAGGAGACAAACCTATTGTTTGTTTGATATATATTTTTCTGATAGACTTATAGCTCAAAACAGAAACTGAATGACAAGTTTAAGTGCTGTTCTCAAAAGTCTGTCCCCCCTCTGACTCTCACTCAGAAGTATTATTTCAATATTTTTTTTCTTCACTCGATATTTGTCTTATTCTGTGCTCAGAGATGGGAACTACAGTTAAATGTCTTGTCTTTCGAGTTTTGATACGAAAAATATTTTCTTCACTCTTATAGTCACCAATCGATTGGAGGCTTTCCTCTCACATGAGTTGAGAGGAGAGAGAAAAAAATTATCATAACTTTTGAGATAATCAGAAGATTTTTTTTGGTTAACGTTTTTTTTCGCTTGAATTTCAAATAACTGTAGGAAAGGGTTGAATAAACGGACAGACAGTCTGTGAATAGGATTATAACAGAAAGCATTTAATATACAATTAGTTATGGAAGTCATACACCCTTTGAGTGTATATTTATTTTACGTCAAAAAACTTATTATACAATTGAAGACTAATTTACGGGAAAAAAATATTATCATATTTTGTAATCAAATATTCATTTGTCTCTCTCTTTCTCTCTCCCATTCCCTCCCAAAACCAAATACCCGGATAATAAAAAAAACAGGAATTTGGAGGCAAATAATCTGACAGTCGTTCATAAGGAGGACTTCGCAAAACTATCTTACCTTAAGATACTGTAAGTAAAGTCATTTTTCTTTGGATATAAACTACTGTTAAGTAAAATAAGATTTTTTTTGAACAAAAATTTTTTTGTTTGAAAATCGCGTTTCAAATAAGATTACAGTCTTTTAGAAGATTTTAATTCTGTGCGGAAAAAACAAATGTCATATTTATTTTTTAAATCTTGCTTGATACAATGCCAAATTGGTTGAAAAATGCTTTATCGCGCACAAATTTTGTCGTAATCTTGCAAATATTTTTGCGGTTAAAACACAATTTATTTGAAATTTTTAACTCAAAATTCAAACACTTTTTTCACTGAATTATGTATTTCTCGACAAAATTCTCAGACATTTCTACTCCAGTGCTGTAATAATGTATGACATTTGGACAGACCCTGTGTGCTGTGCCAAGAGCTCAGAGCACAAGGCATTTATCACTATTTACCAGTACTTCACTCTTGAGTTATTGATAACGGCTTTCCCTTCTCAAAAAGGGGGGACTTATCTATCATTTCCCAAACATTCCAACGAGAATGAGCATGCTAAAATTGTTAATCCAAGTTATTAGCTATTTTTAGCCTTGGTACAATGAATTATCACCTAGGAAAATTACAATTACAAGAGCAAATATTTCATTGCGCCGACAGAGGAACAGGGTCATTTGTCTTTGCATTAGTAGAGAACAGGAGCTGGCGGTGCTCTATAACACTGTGCTCTTACAGCTGAACACTTTTGGTGTTATTCTTAAGGATATCCACTATTTATTTGATCCGTGACTTTGATGTCGGCCCCAAGTCTTCGACTGTTGAACAAACTTATTCTGACCCGAAGGGGGAAAAGTGGGGGAAAAGGGATATATCTCTTAAGAAATGAAAAGAAAATTTGTTTTTTGTCTTCAAATCCAACGCTTCTATACATTCAACACGTTTTCTGTCATTTGGTCTCAAACTGTGAAAAATCTGTTGATTTCTTACATTATTTTTCTTAAGTCTTAAGAGAAAAGTCACCGAAGAATAAGAGCTCAGAATAAGAGAAAAAAAAGTTCAGAATCTGTTCCACTCTTTTGTTAAGAGAGAGAAGAAATGATTTCTTGGTTTTTGTTTATTCACTACTTATTTATCTTTTGAGAAATGAATTATATCTTTATTTTTCTATTCAACTGACGGTTATTTATGTGGGAATTGATTAGAATTTATTTTGATTGCCTGTCCTCTCCTCTCATGATGGGGATGTGCAAAGGGGTCACCCCTTTCCAACTGGAATTCCATTGAAATTGATCGAGTTAAATTAATTTTTAATGATAGTTAGAATACAATGACTTTGAAAACTAACAATAAATTAATTGATTAAATTTTTTCTTAACAAGCAAATTTTATCTTTAAACAATTATTAATTTATGTGAAAAAATTATGAGGATGTGCTCATCCCTGAGCTCAGGGCACAGACAATGCCTGAGCGAAGAAAATTCATTATTTATTCCCTATTTTTCGTCCTATTATTTGATTTCATTCAACGCTTAAAGAAATTTATTTTTCATTTTTCTCTTTCTGTGAATAAATTGGATTAAAATTTCGGTTTTTTGTCTGAAAATGTTTTTATTAAAAGTCTTTTGAAAGTTATTTGAAAGACAGGGACTCATCGTTTATGAAGTGCTCCCTCTCTCACTCCCTCTCCTTATTCCTTCCCATCAGTCGTAAAAACTAAGGCATAAGTACTCCTAATATGGATATAAAGACTTCATTCTGTGTTTTTCAAGAGATTACTGAATAGTATAGAAAAATATAAATTTGTTTTTTATTTTTTCATTTTTATATTTCCATTCTTTTCCTGATGTTTGTTGTTTGTTGCAAGAGCAAGAAAAAGATGAATTTATTCATCAAAGTGTGTACTCGGCTATAAAATAGTTGAATTACCGGAGATAAACAAAAACCGTTTGAATTGAAATAAACTTATTTTTATTTTTTTTGACTTCAAATGAATTGCTTTTTAAATGAGAAAAGAGTTTATAAATTTGTTCACAACTTTTTTCATGAGAGGAACCGGTGGGTAGACTTGTGTGGGACGGGTATAGCCAAGAGAGGACAGGTATCTCAAGTTTTAATTGACATTTTCCAGAGATTTTCTGGTTATTTGTGTTTGGCATTTGTGGAGAGCCATAAAAATCTTATTTTTCATTCAAAATTCATTTCAAGGGGACAGACATCTAATATAATAATAAAGATCGGCTAAATTGATAAGTGATCTAGTTGAGCTCACTTAGATACTCTTGGGACGAATTTTAACGATCCACTTTACCTGTCCCTGGGCTCTGTTGTCTGGGAGTTGTGGGGACAGGCAGTCAGTCTATAATAGAAATTGTTTGGAAATTTGAGCCAAACATTTGACTCTTAAATGTTTTTATTATTGTTTTGAATGTCTTTTCAGTGGAAAACACTTTTGACTTTCAATTGAATGATAAGAAGTGTTTCCTCTCAAAGAAAAACACTCAGAATATTGTTAACAGTTTTGTTAATTGAGAGCCAAATATATCGCCTTAACTGTGGGGGACAGTCGCCTCTCTCTCTCTCTCTCTCCCGTTTTAAATCAATTTTGATTTGAATTCAAATTAAAAATTGTATCAAAAGTTTTGCTGAACTCTTGGTCTCAATTGAATTGAAAGACAAGATTTTCTTGAAGTTTATAAGTTTGGACATATAATTATTGTCTTGGTTATCGATTTTACTAGCTCAACATTGTCAAATAAATGATCTAGATAAGATTAATAAGCAATTGTGTTGGCAATATGTGAAGGGAAAGCACTTCAATAAAGAGTGAGGGTTTGCCTCTAATTAAATGTTGTTTTACCTTAAAATCTATGCCTTTTTGTTGAAGCAATTAATTAGGTATTTATTATTCGGGCGTTATTTCCATCAAAATTAATATACAGTCCTTTCGTTTGAAGTGTTTTTCTTAATACAATTTTTTTCGAAAAATATTTTATTCATAAAAAAAATTGGATTAAAATTGTTTTGAATTTTCTCTTTTCACGCAAACTGTCATTTAATTTGCTTGGAATTCAAATGAGCAAGGTTATTATCGCGAATTCATGCTTGGTGGTTATGAGTCAATTCTACTATTTTTTTATCTAATGAAATAAACAAGGTAGTTCAGTTGTTTTACTTTTCACACAAACTGTCATTTAATTTGCTTGGAATTCAAATGAGCAAGGTTATTATTGAGAAATAATGCTTGGTGTTTAGTCATATCTTTATTTATTTTTTCCTAATTGAAATAACCAAGGTAGTTGAATTTTTAATGAACTAGGTAATGTTATGGCATTTTTTGTTATTGGCTTCAACCAAATTGAGCATGCACGTTTTGCGCATTAATCTTAATCGTGATCAATTTTTTTGGCAAGATTTTTATTTTTCATTTTTTAATGGATGAGTTTAATGAACAAAACAAATAAAGAGTTCGTTTGCCTCGTGTTTCATGTGCTGTGCTGTGGACAGGGCTCGGAATAAATTATATACTCTTCAAAAACAAGATATGCTGTGCTTTTCAAACCGTTGCAAACAATTCAAACGAAAAGATAAATTTCTTGCACAACAGTAGATCAAAAACCAAGATTATTGATTCGACTTATTCTGAGCGAAAGTGAGGAAAAGCTTTTATGAAAATTATTTTACACTTATTTTTTGGGTCAAAATTTTTTTGTGGAAAGACTTCAGGTTTTGATTTAATTGAGTTCTATATCAGACGAAAAATCAAAGCTCCGGCACATCTGAAAAATATACGTATATTACAATATAATAGAGAAAAATTGCATTTTTAGAGCTCAGGGTTCAGGGATTTGATGGCAAGGGATGATCGCTCAGCACATGCATAGCGTAGCACAGCATAAGACCGAACGGTAGGGAACGGCTCACACACACAGGAAAACAGGAAAATTTATATAACAATCTGAATATGAGTTTTAAATAATTGATAAACACATTTACGTTAACCAATACGTGAGAGGACCCGGAGCTGAGTGTTGAGAAGATTAGGGCCAGAAATGTATGAAACGTATTGAAGAGAATTACATACACTTTATTGTGAACACAATTATATGTATTGTTATTATTTTGGGAATCTATTCAATGCATGCAATGATTTTTGTAAGGGAGGGTTTCCCTCTCCTTCTCTCTCTCCCAAACAATCACGAAAACCCTCCCAAAGAATCATTGCATGCGATGAATGTATTTTTAAGGGAGAGAGAGTGAGAGAGAGAGAGAGAGAGAGAGAGAGAGACCAAACTTTGGGCTCATTTTTTAGTTCGCGTGTAATATAAATAACTTATTGGACGCCAAAAACCGTTGCCTTTCCCCTACGCCTGAGCTCCAGATCTCTTGTGCCGAATGAGAACTCCAGGTGTTTGACAAACCAATTGCACAGACAATCGCCTGTTCTCTTGTGCTGTGCTCTTCGGATTAATAGCCCCCAGTCCTCTAATCTGACACAACCTTTAACTGCGGCAGAGAATTGCTGTGTCTTTGTGTGAGGTTTTCCTCTGTATGAGTCCTATCCCTTACTCATATGGGCGATAACACCCATGTCTTTTAGGGAATGGATGGACGGGTAGTCGTCTTTTTTTTATTGCAGTCGTTTTTTTCAGTTCATTCCTTCATTTGATTCAATTCTTTGATTAAGAAATAAATATTTTATGTCTTATTCTGTGCTCTCGTATTGAATGGCATTCCCTTCACTACAACTCTATTAGAGGTTTTGTTTGCCTTTTCAGACACTATTGAGAGACTATTGTCTACGAAATTGAGAGTTCATTAACTCTTTGACTGTCTTTACGTTTAAATTGTTTTCCCATTTT
>JAQIXV010000855.1:0-15819 GCA_034700625.1 Tectocepheus velatus
CAAATATTATTCAGAGAATTCATGGATTGTGTCGAAGAAAATGCCAGAGAATTGATAGAAGAGATCAAATGAAACGAAATGACAACTAACCATGTTGAAAATATGATTTTCACTAACCAACCTGCTCAGCATCAATAAATTTAAACCTATGTTATCGTAGGGAAAAGTTTTCAAAACAAATATTTATTAAAATAATATCCAATAAAATAAAATATCAGAAAATGATCACGATTAGAAAGGTAATAATCTAAGCAAGTCCAATTTCTAGTGAGGATGAGATGACGACAAACACCACATAAATAATACTGCAGGTAATGCCCACAGAAAAGCCTAACTTCCAATCCGTTGCTTGAAATGTGATAATCAAAGCAAAGATTGTAATCAATAGCGAAAATGTGGTCAAAGGTAGGGCTGCCGAGTCTATGGGCACAGCGGTGGCCACCAAATCGACGGTTCCCATTTGGAAGCACCAAATTACTGATCTTAAAAACCAGGGAACGCCCAAACAGAACAGAATATCAAATATGTTGGACCCGATTGAGTTACAGATAGCCATATCCGCCTGACTCGCCTTTTTCACCACAAGAACACTCGATATCAGCTCTGGTACTGAAGTGCCCGCAGCCAAGAGGGTCAGACCCGATACTGTGTCCGGTAGTCCGAAGGTAAAGCCTTAAAAAATAACAGTTTTATGAGAACTTTGGATGGGAAGCTGTCTACCCGTCCCTACCTATGATAGTAACCATCCAAACACAGACGTAAGTGAGAGCACCGATCCATACGACAGATATCGTGAATGTGAACACAAAACTGCATTTCGTTGGCTTCGGAAGTGTTATGCGAAACAATAGAGTCATCGGAAATAAGAAGTATTTGCAAAATGTATTGCTTTCGATCCAATCTGTTTCGTCCTCGACGTCCACATCGGCGAACACTATCCTCTTTATGGACCCACTTCTGGCCCTCTTATAGTCCGATGCCGTCGAACGCATACTAACGCTGAAATTATTCCACTCCTGATGTGACTTATCTATGGCTTCCCGCTGTTTGACGAGTGGTGTCTTCTCGTCTTCTTCTTCTTCTTCTTCTTCATCCACTTCGATATCCATTGACTGCTTTATTTGATTGGAGTAAAGAGCGTTGAAATACATTATCACCAAATAGACCCCGAATAGACTGATCAGTATTAGTGATTCGACCCTGGATTAGATAAAATTAAAGTTTATTTTTATTGTTTATTATTTTGTTTGAAGTTTTTGAATGTAATGTAAACCAATTATTTTTTTGATAAGTTTTTGCATCAAATGTTTTGATTTTATGAATGAAAGGAAAGCCTTCGTTTATAGAACTTTGAAATTGGGATCTCATATGTCATATGCCATATGACACGTGAATTTGTATTGACTTCAAATATATTTTAAACGATTACTAAATAAAACTTTTCCAATCGATGCACAACTCATGAATTTCGATGAAAAGTCTTTTATTTGATTCAATTGATTAAAAATTAGATAAAAACTTAAGACTTGAGAATAGTTTTGAACTTTGATTTGAAAACTTCTATACTTTAAGTCAATTCTCTAATTATATCTGCTTTTGAAGTTCAACTGAGTTTGAATTCAGACGTCAATCATAGCACTGGTTATCAATGGATTAATTTTTTCCATTCCTATTCAAGAGGGTATTGATCTAATTTCAATGTGCAAGGGTAATACTAACCAATCGACCATGTTATCTTTTATGCAGAGAATCAGAGTTACTATCGTTAAGATGTAGAAAATCGAGTCCCGAAGTATTGGGAACCGACTTATGTTCGGAGTTTTTGGGCAAAAGGCCATCACTGCGAACCCACACGCGGCCGGTATTACTATCAGATTGAAGACCGCTGTCCCTAATATAGTGCCGACACCGATATCGTCCTGCGATACGAAAACACCTATAATACTGGTGAACAGTTCCGGGGCTGACGTCCCGATTGCCATGAAGGTAGCGCCAGCGATGTCCGGAGGGAGTGCCAGAACTGATAACAAATTGATACCATTAGTAGCAATCCTTTATTGAATAATATTTACATTAAATGAAATATAATTCTTATCTATCAATCAATTATTGAGTGATTTTATTCAATTGTATTAATAAATGGGTTAATAATTAATTAAATATTTGAGCAAGCTTATCTCAACAAACTTACTTTGACTAATTATTTCGAGCGCCGGCAGGAAATATAGATCGCAAACAATCCCCAGACCCAGACAGCAATAGATCAGTATGAAAATATGAAAGAGCACTCCACCGTTGTTTCTCAACTTGAAAATATCAAATTATATAAGGATCAGTATTGAAATTAAACCATGCTCAAATTACCCATTCAGGCATAATATCAGCCGGGAAATTATCGAACGCATGATGAGTTTCGTTGGTAATATTTGCCCAGGATAAGTTACCCAGGTCATCCCAGTCAATTACTAGATCGGTTTCATTTGAATTCAAATCATTCAGGTTAATTCGGTAAGTGACCAGGTTAGATACAGTCCCATTCCCTATCAATGGGGTGGAGTCGGTTCCATTAACGGAAGGGACTGTTGAGACTGAGCTCACATTCACACCATTATTGATGAGAACTGTTGTCTGAGTATATCCTATACCGAGACTTATTGATAGCACCAGTAGTTGACGAAAGAAGAGTTTTATCATCACTTGTAGGACAGGACCAGTTGTAAGAACTGTTGACTCGTTTTTCTATGAAATAAATGAAAACGTATTGAAAGACAGTTCACTCTTTCGTCTGTTTAACGACTTTATGACTAATGAATGCTTCAATTGGTTTGAGAACTGATTTTCAATGCATTCCATGAATTGATGTGTTTTTTGCCATCACTTCAAACAACTGATTAGATAAGAGACTCTTCAGAACCAATTCAGACGTAAAACGCTATTCGAGTGTCTCTTTTGATAGCCATTCCTTTCACACAGAGTTTAAGATGTCTCTGATTTGTTCCAAGATATTGATTATGACTTGAATTTTAATTAATCTTTTGATAAGTATTTTAATTAATTTATTTCCTAATGAATTGAATGCATGAAAAACTTTGGTTTGAATTTGGATTCATTCAAATTATCAAAACTTCATAATAAAAACAAACATACATTGAATAGGCATGTATTTTAAATGATCTAGCTTGTTTACGAGGAAAGTTTTCAAGGACTTTATGTTATGTTGAAAATTGTTTCAGACTTCGCGCAAAACTATTTCCGCGCAAATGTTTTGATTATTATTGAATACATAAGAGTCTGTTTACTGTAATGGTCTAATAGCCAAGATCATATAGAAATTGGGAACTGGGATGTCGCTCCTCTCATCCCTATCCATTCAATCATACGATGAGTGAGGGTTATACTCACAAATCATAGTTCTAACAAATCACCAAGATTGCTTTTGTATTTAAACTCTACCAAGAAACAAAATATTGATAATTGATTTTTCAATAATCTTAGATAATCTGAAATAATTTCAACTCGATTAAAATAATGAGCTAGAATAAATAATTAAAAATGTTTGTCATAAAATTTCAAACATTAGATATGGTTTGTGAGTGGTCTCACAATTGGAGGGATTTTTAGTGCGCAGACTCACAGCGTATCCCCAAAAACCGTTTTGTCAAACAAAACATTGAAAATAAAAATTGAAATAAAATTTTCTTTTGAATCCATTAATCGATTAAAACATTAATTAAATCAAAACATTTGTCAATAAATGTATTTATCAGTGGATTAAGTGATTCAATTGGAATATATCGCGAAACAGATCCGGATTATAACCAATTGGACAATGGATGTGAGCACTTGCATAGAGTTGGCCATTGAAGGGGAAAGACTGTCCAAATTGGGTGACTTCAACGGCTCCGTCGCCTTCTTCGAGGCCGCCGTCAAGTGTGGCACTAATGACCTGAAGACACTTTCGGCCATTTATTCCCAATTAGGGAACGCCTACTTCTATTTGACTAACTATCAGAAGGCTATGGATTACCACAAAATGGATTTAACTGTTGCCAAGTAATTGATCCCATTGTCACATATTCTTCAGATCTGATCCATACGTGTCTTATGATTGGATTAAATCTTATGATTTGTTTTTTTTCCAACTAATGGTTTGTCTTATGATTTGTTTTTCAGATCAATTGAGGACCGCATCGGCGAAGCGAAGGCTTCGGGAAACTTAGGGAATACCCTCAAAATGATGGGACGTTTCGATGACGCCATCATTTTCTGCAAAAGACATCTCGACATTAGCCGCGAATTATCCGATAAAGTGATCCAAAATTAATTAGAAAACTCTTTTATCAGTCATTTAATTGTCTCTTTTGTTGGAACAGGTGGGCGAAGGTCGAGCCCTCTATAATCTTGGAAATGTCTACCACACGAAAGGCAAGAGTATGGCTAAAGTCGGTAATCAAGACCCGGGAGAGTTCCCCGAAGATGTCAAACATTGTCTGGAAAAGGCTGTCGACTATTATAAGTGAGTCTTATATTGTTTTTCAGACAAATATCTAATCAATTGTAATGAAAAACAGACAAAATCTGGATTTAATGGTCCAATTGGGGGACAAATCGGCTCAGGGCAGGGCCTGCGGTAATCTGGGGAACACTCATTACCTCTTAGGGAACTTCACTCAAGCGATCGCTTATCACGAAGAGGTATATCTAATAATCAATTGAAAGTCAGACATAACTGACCACTCATTGAATCTCTTATAGAGACTGAGAATTGCCAAAGAATTTGGTGACAAAGCGGCCGAACGTAGAGCTCAATGCAATTTAGGGAACGCACACATATTCTTGGGTCAGTTCGAGGCCGCCGTCGAAAACTATAAGCAAACCCTGGCTTTAGCTGAAGAACTGAAGGACCGGGTGGTTGAGGCTCAGGCCTGTTATAGTCTCGGCAATACATACACACTATTGCGTGACTATAACTCTGCCATTGAATACCATTTGCGTCACTTAAAGATCGCTCAGGAGTTGAGGGACCGGATCGGTGAGGGACGCGCCTATTGGAGTCTCGGCAACGCTATGACCGCTGTGGGCGACCCTCACGAGGCCCTCACTTATGCTCAGAAACATTTAGAGATTAGTAAAGAAATCGGTGACATTACGGGTCAGACAACGGCCCAAATGAGTATTTCTGACTTAAGAAAGCTCTTGGAGACCGATCTCAGCAAAAGTCCTGTTCCCGACGGCACCGGACAATCGGATGTCAACCGACATAAGCGCCTGTCTATGGATAGAATGGAAATAATGTCTTTGACTCCACAACAGCGCAAACATTCGCTCAATACTGTCGACGAGTTGTCGGCCAATTCCAGTGCCAACAGTAGCGAAGGACAGGCCTCACACCCGCCTATTACCGCCTCCTGCAGTACGGACTTCATCAGCAAAAGTCACGAAGACTTCTTGGATTTGGTCTCAAAGTTTCAGAGCAAACGAATGGATGACCAGAGATGTCCACTCAATGGCGTTGAGAACAAAGAGAACCGGAAACCCATCTGCGGTCAGCCAAAGGCCATCCATCAGCTGAACAGACAGTTCTCGCAACCGATTCGGGAAAATAGTGGTAATAATAACCCGAACTCAGGCGGGAATCCGACCGTAAGTCTAAACAACAGTAATAATAATCGCAATAACTCTTCGCAAGCGATCAATAATCACATCGGAAGCGTCGGTCAGTCCTCTCAAGAGAGTCGACAGTCCTCTCAGTCGAGTGGCGAACACTTTCACGATTTGATTGATCTGATCGCCGGAATGCAGGGCCGCCGTATGGATGACCAGAGGGCGTCACTGCCGCCCATTCGCCGAAACAGTGCCACTAATGGACCCGAAAGTCTTCCACAACAACGAAACCATAACTTTGTTCAACAAAACAGAAATATTAATATAAATAACGAGAATAGGAATGATTTGGTGCCCAGAATGAGGCCAAACAATCCGCAAAACCCCCGACGAATGGCTCCCTCCCGACAGTACTCACTCGGGGCTAACGTTATGCCGGACGACGACTTCTTCGAGATGTTGATGAGATGTCAGGCGAGTCGTCTCGAAGACCAGAGGGCAGTAGTGCCCGGGACCTCATCCGAGCGCTCCTCCTTCTCCAGGCCGTCGACTCTGGAACGTCCGCAAAGTGTTGTCTCCACTCAAAGCAATTCCCCTCAACAGGTATTCCCTCTTTTGATAGAAACCCTAATTTTCATTCAAATTGTTTAACAATTTGTTTGTTTGACTACCAGAGCGTCGCCCCGACAGTACCCGACGAAGACTTCTTTAGTCTGATCCTCCGTTTCCAAGCGGGCCGTATCGACGACCAGAGGTCGTTCCTTCCGGTGCGGTCCCAGTCCGAAGATGAGCCGATGAAGGGTTCGTCGACCAGTAGTCGGAAGTCATCGACGAGTAGTCGCAAGTCGTCGACCACTTCGACTAAAAGCAGTTCAAACGCACCGACGGCTCGGAAAGAGTCTAAAACACAGATATAATTAGCGGTAGTTTTTGTGCATAAAAAAGGATTTACACAAAAAAGTGTTCATTAATTATTAAGTCGTTCTTCCGGTTCCACATTTGGTACACATCTCTGGAGAAACGTTTTAACGATTTGTTGTGAAAATCACTATTATTTGGAGCCATCGGTCACTCAGTATTCAGTAATTACTTAAGGATTTTGAACTCTTTTTGAGTAATTTTCACTCAAATAACTCATTATTTTTTAAAAAAAAGTCTTTCTTTCGACTCGTTTTTTGAGTCCTTTCATAACATTTTTCATTTGATTTAATTCCTATTTATTATCATTTTTTTTCATTGAAATTATTTTTTCAATTTTATCTCTTTATTAGACTTTCGATAGTTTTTTCAATTTTTCTGACAAAAGATATTTATGTTTGAAATTATGTTTAGTTTTTTGTGATTTTTTTTAATATAAAATTTAATTTAATTTAAAATTACTTTTCAATAGTTTTTTCAGTCGATTTCAGGCTCTTATAGACCAACTGTTCCTTAATTTTCTTATTACAAGTTATAAGTCTTTTATGAATTGATTTTAATTTGATTTGAGTCCAAATCTGGACAACACTTAAAACAATTTCCTTGAGTTTCTGAAAATTGTTGAGATTTTACGGAAAATTGTGCTGTTTTTCGATTGTTATTAAATTCTCAGTATTTAATCAATAGTTTATTCAACAAATCCTATAAATTTCACTCTGTCTCAGAACCCCCTGTCCTCTGGTTATCACTGTTTTTATAAATCAAAGGCTTTTAAGACACAAAACAATAGAAGTATTATTTGACACAAAAAAACTTGTTTTGAATTTTTATTTTTTTTTTGTTATTCAACCAAATCATGAGAACTATCTATAAATGTATTGCTATTTAAGATATATTTTAAACTTATTTTCACTTTTCTTCACAAAAATCATTGAATTTTTTTCTATAAATTAAAGCAAAAATTGCTTCAATTCTAAACACTTTTCCGAAGTTTTTTACTCAAAGAAAAGAGAATTTATTTATTATATTATTATTTAATTAATATATAATTTGGTATTAATTTTGTTATATTCAGTAAATAATAATATTTTTTACACTTTTTTGGCCCAAAATTATTTGTATTTTTAACTTCACTTTCAATCGATTTTATGTCTTTTTGATTGACTTTTCAATCGTTTCGTTGTTTCGATTGATTGACTAAAAGCCCAAAAACAGAGACAATACTTAAAACACAAAACAAGTTAATGTAATATATGTTTAGACAAACAGTTTCTTCATTTGATTTGATATTACAATTAGTGGTGAGTTTTGCCAAACAAATTGATTTTCACGACTCTATTGCTTAACAAGATTTTGATTGACTGTAACTTATATTAAGACTCGTTTACAAGTGATTACACGAAAAGAAAATTTAATTTAAAACTATTGTATGACTTAATGGTCGTTGACTTCAATGATTAAACTCTTATTTTGTTGCAAAAAGTCTTCAATTTGTTTGGATTTCTATCTCTTTTTGTTATTCATCGGGAAATCAAATGAATGAATGATTTTTTTGCTTCGAAACACTGTTTGTAGTCATTATTTATTCATTAAAATCATTTGAAAATTTCAAACAAAATAACAAAAACTGAATTTTTTTATTCAATTTATTCCAAAAAAAATTTGAAACACATTTGAAAAGAGAAAAAATGTTTTGAAAAACAATTTATTACTTTACGAACGAAAAAATTGAATGAATTTTATTTAAACCCAAAATCATTTTTTTCTGAAAAAGTGTTCTCTCAGTTGATAGGAAGTGCTGTCCCTTTCGTTGACCTACCGGTGCCTCAGTAGCCCTCATCAGACCATTTGATTGAATTGTAATCTTTGAAGTGGTCTTTGAGAACATCACAAGTGATAGAATGGTCTGCTTTGCCGAAGCCCTGGCTGTAGCCGAACACGAGTATTGTCTTGTCATCGGGTTTGTGGACAATCCTACCGCCGCCCACACAATCGCAGCTCAGTTTGAGTGATAGTATTTGAGGCTCGACTTCATCGAAAATATCGCCTTTAAGTCGAATAATAGAATAGTATTTAATATTTGATAACATCTGAAGAAGTCTTAAGATAACTGACATAAGAGGTATAACTTTATTAAGAAATTTAGAGATTTTTTCCATTTGTGGCTCAATTATTGATTAAAAATATGATGGTGTGAGTTAAGTACCAAGATTACTTATGACAAGAATGTTCTCGAACGGGCAATGGAATGGAAAGTAAACCTATAACAAGTGTCCTTGCTCATTTATATTAATTAAAGGGATTTTCTGTTGATTTATTCAGTGGGTTTGGTTAAAAATGGTCCGGTTTGTTGATAATTGGTGAGTGATAAATTATTGCAGACAATTTATCTTGATATTATATAAAATTTCATCGTCTATTAGTAAGGATTATTATCAATGATAAGCTATCATGCAAAATAATCTTGGTGATTGAATTCTGAATTATTGAGTATTTGAAGTGCTCATGCATATTAAGATAAATTGGGTTATACTTTAACCATGCTGTAATCATGCACGAGTGCTTTTCAAATAAGTGTCTCAATAGGTTTGTTTGTTTTTGTTTGATAATTGAACATGATCAATAATTAATAATATCATACCATGAAAGCCGGCTCTTGTATACCCTCTAACGATATACTTCTTCTGATTCGTCTGTTTGTCGATCACTTCAATTAAGACATATTTAAATCTTCCGGAATCGATGTCTACGTTCGCCAATTGATCCATAATTTTGAAGATTTTTATTATTTTTAAAATTAAATACTTTTTAAACAAAAGTCAATTGAAATTCAATGATAACCGGCTTTGAGTCAAAATTGTATTTAAACGGAAATAGGTATCAAAATGATCTTGGCTAAAAATAAACTTATTACATGAGATAATCACTGGTATAAGCCTGGATAATTTTAATTGATGGCTAAATTATAATTTTGAAAATAATATTTTCAAAACAAAAATTCAAAACATTTAATGTTTTGACACTATTTTGTAATATTATTCCAATAGATGGCGAACTCATTAAAAAGTTTGATTCACATTTGAAATGATCATGTTAAATTCTAAATTCGTATTCTTATGATAACCAAGATATAACCAATGTCATTTTAATTGGATTTTTTCAAATTATTTACTCCAACTCAAATCAGATTAAGTTATAATTGTAATGATAGATAGATCTTGATACTTTTTATTCTTGAAATTACTGTTTTATAGATAGAATGAAAAAAATTGTGCAAGGGTATTACTGGGTATTATTAAATATTATTCCATGGATTTTCTAAATGGAAATAACTTACGAAATAAATGTAAAAACAAAAAATAAATTGAAAAATATTTTTATTAATTTATTATATAAATTGAGTCAAAAAATATATCTTTTAATAAAATAAAAAAAATCACTAAAATATTTCGATTCACTTAATGCCAGCCATCGTCGTGTGCGTGACCTCCGTGACCGTGACCTCCATGTCCTTCTCCACCCCATCCTCCTTCCCCGCCATACCCACCCCAACCTCCTTCACCTCCATATCCCCCTTCACCACCCCATCCTCCTTCCCCGCCATACCCTCCGTGTCCACCTTCACCACCAATGCCTCCGTGTCCACCGATTCCTCCGTGACCACCCATACCTCCATGACCTCCGTATACATTGATCTTATGCTTATGTGTGGCCGTATGGACGGGAACATAGACTGGGACTGAATATGTGGGTTATTACATGAATAAGAAAGTCTTAGAATAAGATAACGGACCGGATTTTGTTGAGTGGTGGTAGTAATTACTGCCCCCTCCGCTGTGTATTGGAATTGGAATAGGAATGGGAACTGAAGTAATGGATTAGTAATTAGATTTGGAATAGTTAATCAAAAATCTAGTGAAGAGTTTAATTACTTATTTGATGACCGCCTCCTCCTCCGTGATGGTGGTGGTGACCCCCTCCACCTCCTCCCCCACCGCCACTGGATCCTCCGCCAATGATAATGATGTCTTTGTCATAATGTCTACAGTGACACACCTTTGCATACATTAATAAAGTATAGAAAACCGATAGAATGACTATAGGATTGATTTGATAAGTTAGCAAGGTTGTCATCTTGCTATAATTATTTCTAATACTATTCAAACAGTCGGACAGACAGACGGAAACTCAGACTGAATAGCATTCAAGTGAAAGGGGTCTGACTTTTATATGGATTTTAAACTAAGATTTCCCTAATCTAGTGATCAGTGGAACGGATCGACAATTTGCCAGACATTTGTGGTAACGATAAAAGAAAAATAAATAAAACATTTGATCGAAAAAAGTCGAATAATTTTCACTAATAATAGTGTTTTAAAAAGTTTTTTCACAACTCTTTTATTGACAGAAAGTCGTGGGAAACAAATGAGAGTCAAATCAATTTGATTTCTGATTGAATTTTATGAAACTTTAATTTCGTTTCTAATTATAATTTGTTTGAGTTTTTCACTAAAATTACTCTTTTCCTGAAAATACTATCAATTTTTATGAACACAGGACTACATTCATGTGGACAGACATAAGACAACAAAAGTTAGACAAACAAGTGATGCATAAATGATGGGAACATCTGATGTCAAGTCAACAGTTAATCTGTTTGTGAACTTAAATATTCAGTCATTAAACGTGTCGTACATTTAATTAAAGATTAGATTTATTTTGTCTTTACATTACATTTGAGGCAAAAGTTAGTGTTTTTACGATAAATATTATATAAAGATTGAGAAACCCTAGAATTTCAATTTCAAAAACTTTCCATGATCATTTCCACGCATAGTCTAACAATAAACAGCAAGATAGTTTACTAGAAAAAAAAGTTGTAAACTATTTTTAAATTTCAATTTCAACGAGACTATTGATTGAATCGCATTGAATTTGAATTGAGCAAGATCACTTTCAATTTGAAATATTTTTCAATGCTTAATGATTTCAAACATACGAGAAATTTAATCGGAATAATCACTTTAATTAAGCCAAGATCATTGGATAACAACGAATAAAAAATAAAGCACTAATTGGACAATATTTGACTTTTGAATGTTGACCAAGGTCTTTCTAATAAGAGGATTCTCTTTTTTGCACAATATTTCAAAAAAGATTTCTAATAATTCTCATGAATTCAAAAAATTAATTTATATAAATCAAAGTCAATTAGAACATTTTTATATTTATTATCTTGTTAAATTCTTTTTGAAATCTTTTTCTTTAGTGTTTCCCGAAGTACAGGATTTTCAAACACCTCTATTTAAGTTTCTATAATAGGAGGAGGATGTATAAGGGTCGTTTTCATTAAAGGAAAGGTGACTCCATTGGGAAGCGGACATACGACCCTCTTGGCTAAGCGTATGAACGTTGTCACTCTGCCATCACACCTTCACTTGTTCATTGAAATTCAAGATAATCGTGTTCACCCTCTAATGGAATTAAGTCTAATAATGATTTTTCTCAAAAATCTATAATAAAATGAATTAATTTCCGGAAAAATATCTTTTATTAGACTTGAATTTGAATTAGAAAAATGATTAACAAGAACAAATCACCAGAGAATCACTTTTATCTTTGCATTAAGTTTTCAGATTTCTATTTATAATCCCTTTCAGGAGAGCCGACAACTACTCAAAGTAATTAAGTTTTGGTTTTCATTAAATTTGTAAAAATAAAGTAATTCTTTTGAAAATGAAATGACATTTGAATATAATTTGAATTTAACTCTCAATTATGGAAATACTAAACTCAATGAATATTATCATATAAATTGCAAAATAGTTTCTTGGTAAATTGAATTTTCATTGGAATTTGAGAGATTTATCTGGAAAAAACATTTTATTCAAAATTGGGTCAAAAAACATATTTTATTCAAATCTCTAATTGAAGTCTAAAATAGAAACTCTTTTTTAGAATTGTTTGAAATTTGCGAAAAATCAATAGAAATCTGAAAACTTGGAAACAATTTGTCGTCAGCCGGACGTCAAACAGGGATAAAATGGAGTGATTTTAAATCAATTTCAACAAAATTCACGAAAAAGTTATTGATCTGAATCCTATGCCAACAGATTTCCGACAGACATTCCTTCCGAGCGCTGTCTTTCCCACCAAAAAGACAATCCTTTTAATGATTTTCAATTTGAAACTATAGACAAGATTTTGAAGAAAAAAACATTTCATACACTTTTGAAACAACAAATTTAAAAACTTTTTTTCAATTCATTTTCCCACTCATCTTGCAAATCTAAATCAATTTTTATGCTAATTAGGAAAAATCAGGCAATGATGCAAGATGCTTCTTAGGGATTATTTTTAATGGTTAACTCAATTTAATGTCAGAGAACATTAGCATCACACGTCTATTAAATTTCACATCGGATTACCAAGCCCATTATAATAAACTAGATTTTTTTCCAAGAAATAAATGAAATTTTTGATTCTAATAATTATTTTCTTGATGAAATTTCGAGGAAAAAAATTATTTTGAAATATATTTCAGAAGAAATGTCTTTCAAATTAAATATTTAATGAAAAAGTTTTTGAAATAATTTCGGTAAATAATTAACTTGTTTTTTAAGATTATTATGAAATCATTAAATTTTCTGATAATACATTGACGTAAAACTATCTACGTCTATTCTAATTATAAATAATCTAGGCTCAAAATAATCAGATTCAGTATTACTTCAAATGATTATCGGTTTTATTTCAATTTTTTTCACTACAATAAACGATTTTGTTAATGGTATTAGCAATAATCCTGGTTAATTTATAATGCGTTGGCTTTAAATCCTGGATAATATACGTAAATATTATAAACTTTTCAAAAAACTATTGAATGTTACGTCGATTTAGTGTTGAGTTAAGAGGAAATCCTATCTATAAATTCAAGAGAACTATACTAGTTGAAAAAAAAAGTTTTAAAATACTGGCATTAACCTACACATCCCAACACATCCTCACACTATGAGATATGATATAAATAATCGATTTTTGAAGACTTAATTCATTTGGAGAGTGAAAGCTATGAATACTTTAATCACTTTTGGATTTATTGTTATTTTCAATACAATCAGAATCGACGCCGGGATCTATGGCGGCGGCTATGGAGGGGGTTACGGCGGGGGTTATGGAGGGGAAGGCGGCGGGGGTTATGGAGGGGAAGGCGGCGGGGGCTATGGTGGTGGTTATGGCGGTGGATATGGAGTAAAGGTGATATTCAAATGAACTTTTGATATAACTGTCTTAACTCCCACTAAATTAGTTTTCAATTTTTAATAAATTCTTGAGATTTTTAAAAAACAATCGAATCTTTTGATAGAAATATTTGTTATTTGAATCTTTTGAAAATTTATTCAAAAACATCTATAAATTGAAAACTAATCTGATTTTCATTTTGTTTAGAATTGAGTTTAGAATGTTCTAGAGCGACTACAATTTTATCAATATCTTATTATTTTCAATTTCAATAAGAGTTTTATCTTTAAAAATAAATGTTTTTTTTCTTCCGGGAATATATTTCAGTGTAATTCAAGAACTGATTTGAATGTTTCGATTTTTTTCTCGAATTTTCTATTAATTGATCTTGTTTCATTCTTAGAAAGAAGTAGGTATTGTTAAACCTGTCATTAAGCCTGTGATTGGTTATGGATACGGAGGTACGTGAATATTACTAAAATGAACAAGCTAAAACTAACCATTTTAATTACCTAGGCAAATATGTTCCATTCGAGAAAATTAAAGAAATCGGTCCTAAATTTGACCTGACCCAATTCATCAAGCCATACGACCGTGCTTATCTGTTACAGAAATACGGCCCTGGTCAAAAGATCGTAGCCCGAGCGCCCCCGGTCTACATCAATCAACCTCCAATCGTGAAGACAATCTTCCAAGATGTTTTCGTCAACCAAGAGAAAGTGATCCACAAGGTACCACTCATCCATAAGCAAGGCACGGTTAAGGTGATCAAGGAGAAGCCAATTGTCAAGGTGGACCAAAAAGTGCCAGTTACATTTAAAGACTTCGGCGACTCTGCTGTAGTCAAAGAGAAATACCCAGTCGTTGTCCCGAAAGGACCCGAATATGAATATAAACCCGAATATAAACCCGAATATAAACCCGAATATAAACCGAAAGGCGAAGAGGGCTTCGGAGAGGCCGCCTATTCTCAAGAAACTCAAGCTCTCAGAACTCAGAACTAGAGCTCCGGATAAATTCATTTTGAGTGAAATTCAATTAAAACAATCGTTTGATTTCTAATAATAAAAGTTATTTTTTGATAACAAATATTGTTTTCATTCAAACTTTCGATTTATGAGAAACACATTTACTTCCAGTCATGAGAGGAAGTGCCCACTCCTTGTCCTCCAAAGAAGAATATATGAGATATCCTATGAGTTCTTGTAATTATTAAATTCATTATTTATTTTGGTATTATTTTTCACATAAATATTTGAGTGACTTTAAGAGCACAGAATAAGAGCAAAGAATGAGAGCCGGAGCCTCTCGAGGGGCAAAACCTTTAGATTGATTTTTGTACTGAAACTCGTGTGCTTTAAAATGGGCTGAGTTTATACGCTAGCTTAATTTTGACGAATTCAAAATATTTTCATTTTCGTTCAATTGATTTCAACTAGTTTTAATCTGAACAAGCTTAAATTCAAAACACTTGAGATTTTAATTGAGTTTTTAAGTGCTTTTCAAATAGCTTTTATCTAATTAGAGTCAATGTGAGCAAGCATTTCAATGGTGGGTTGAAAATTAAGTGACCAGATAATAAATAAATTCAAGGAATGAACATGATTAATGAGTATAGTGTTGTTTATCTAGCTCACAAAAGTTGGCTTAAGTTCAGTTTTCTTATAATAAAATCATAGTCATGTCAATATTTTAATGACCAAGATTCAAAAACAATATGAATTATTAAACTTAAGTAATCCAGCATATACAATATATAACTTTCTAATTATTCAACTTGGACAATCTAGAAATAACTCAATTTAAATGATCCGATTATGTTATCGACCAAACCGTATCAACTCAGGGTATTATATTTTACTGCTAAAAATTGATTGCTCATATAAACTCGAAGAAAACACCAAAACCGTATACTTGAATTTTGATACTTGACTAATTATTGAAGTCTATTATTAGACCATGCTCTTATTGTTAGTGAATGCTTCTATCGTCTTATTGACTTTTATCAGACATGGCCAAGCTCGGCCGGCTCAGGGGGGGGGGGGGGGGGAATTG
>JAQIXV010000856.1:0-15790 GCA_034700625.1 Tectocepheus velatus
GCGTCAAATGTGTTGTCCAACAGAGCGGTAACATTACCGGACCCGCAGCCGATGTCCAAAATAATATTGAATTTTCTAAAATTCCAAGTAATTTAATATAATTTGTATCATGGATGTTTTCATACTTATCTGGATTTTGTTCAACAATTTTGTTGATCAGGTCCATCGCTACGGCCTTGTGAACTGAACTAATCTTATTATATATATCAGGGTCAATATCCATAATTTGACCACTCGTTTGAAAATTTATTTCTTTACCCAAATGTTTGATCCGGTTATTTGATATATCATTTCCAATATATTTATTATTCACACAAAAAGTAATGCCATCTCTATTCAAATGCTCAGTCCGTATATAAAAGTCCGTAAGAGATGATAAGTTTCTCAAAGTTCAAAGAAAAAATGTTATTTATTTAAATTTAATGTTCAAGGTAAATTATGTTTATTTTAAAATTATCATTAGATTCTTTTCGGCCATAAGATAAAGTAAATTTAGGCTCTTGCACGAATACCTGTTCTTGATGAACTTTGGCCAATCACATTTTTTTCTTTGGATTAAATTAAAATGCAATATTTAGTTTTGCAATTGAAAATAAAAATCAAACTCAAGCTTAAAAAGTTGTCATTTTTAGGTTTTCCTACTTGTCTTTTCAGATAAACACTGGTAATTTTATTTAATATTAAAAAAGTAATTTAATTTATTGAATAAACCTTTATTGATAATACAGAGATATTCGGATGTAATCCACTCGAAGGGACCTATCGTTTTAATAGATAATATCAGAAATAGATAAGTTTAGCATCAAGTTTACATACTTTTTTACGTAGCTTTAAACAAGATAGTTAGCAAGATAAAATAAAATTATTAGCAAAATTCAAAATTTAAAACTTTGGAATTTAATATTCAAGATAATTTAATTCGGGACTGTTTTAAAGTTTTGCTTGAACAGCTATTTTTAAATTCAACCAATTGTATGCGAATGAGATTGCCATGCTAAAATTTTCTTTAGACAACTTTTCTCTCGGTGAGACGCAAGGGTTTTGTTCAGGCACATCTCTATTGACAAAGCTGGGAACATTTATCACCTTGTCTGGTTTCTGACCTTGCTCCCTCACGAAGAAACAATTCATTGTTTGGTTACTTGTGTTGAGTAAGTTCTCGATGTTTGTGGCGGACATCCAATCGGTCTTTGTTTTGATGTAATGACTCAGAAGTGTCTGATTATAACCAATCGGTCGACGGATTACAGGAAATGATTTTGTGTTATAACTTAAAAACAAATAAAAAAATATTTAAAAATGAAATAAAATTATTATTGATTTTGATAGCTGTCATATCAATAAATAAACAAGCAAGTAATTGTTTGTAGTATTTGAAACAATAAAATGACATAGAAGTTTCAATCAAGGTTAGAATCAAGGTTCATTTTCTAAAGAATCAATTTTTTCACCACTCATTTATCAAGTCATTGCGTTTTTATAAGCTTATAAGTTTTAACTCTAGCAAATAACAACTATATATAGAATAAACCCCAACAACTCATTGATATTTATCAATATTATCCATAAAAATATAAGATCAAGATTCATCATGGAAAATCTATTCATGAATAATTAGATTAGTTTAAACGGTGGTGCGCAAATAACCGATTTTAATGTTAATCTCAGGGATGGTAGTGCCCGATGAGATGTGCAGGCAGATGATAGGCACGAAGAACTTTGGCCAGAAGCTTACAGGGGATCCGGTAGAGGGCGCCAAAGTTGAAAATTATTTTCGCGATTGCGGGAGAACGGGAGGAGTGGGCGTGTCGACACTTGGTAGACATATACAACAGACAATGTGACATCTATTGGTATATGGTACTTCGACCGGAGGCACCTCCTTTTATTTTTAAAATCGAATTGAAAAAATCGAGATTTTTTGAGCGCCCGTAGCTCCGCCCCTACCCCCACGACCTCCAAAATGGTAAATCATGACTAACGTTCTTTTTTGATAATCTATCGATTGGAGATGAATCCGGGGCAAGTGCCCTAACTTTAGGGGGGTCTAGGTGGCAAAAACTAAAAATTTTCCAAAATGGTCATATGCATATATTTTTCGATAGTACTCATCAAGACGAGTTAAAATATGGTACTCTCGACCTTGGGAGGCGCCCCCTGAATTTTGAAAAATTTTTGATAATTCGATTTTGACCTAAGTTTTTCATCTTAAACTCCAACACCTGCATATATATTCCGATAGTACTCTCCGAGACAAGTTCAATGAGCCCCCACTTAATTGTTGACCTTACAGAAGTGAGTGATTCGCACGAAAAATATGTCTGCAATTACATCGGATACGGAAAAGAATACACTGAGAAACGGAATCTGAATCGACACAAAGGCATTCATTCTGGCATTCAGTACAGTTGTCAATGGGATGAGTGGTCGGCAGTCTTTCCAACTAATAAGAGACTCAATCAACACATAGCAAGAGAGCACACATCAGAATTCTCGTGTGAAGACTATAGATTCAGAGCTATAAATAACTGTCACTTAAACATCCATAAAATGAGTCACTCAAAAGAAAGACCCTTTAAATGTCTGATCAATGAATGCAATAAAGTATTTAGATGTCACAAACATTTGGATAGCTATCAGTTGGTAATACATCCGCAAGAAATGGAAGACTATCCGTGGATTGAGTGTAAAGAAAAGGATTGGAATTATAAGACAAAATCGAAAACAAGACATACTCTTCACAAGAAACAACATTCTCTGCCTTACGACTGTTCCATTTGTTCGAAGCGTTTCGGTGAAACCAAAAATCTTAAGAGACATAAGTCTGTCATAAGTCTGTCCACTCCGATCAATACAAAGTAAAGTATGAGTGGTATCAATGCAATAGACTTTTCCCCTCAAATGCTAAGATGATACAACATATGAATATACATACGGGTGAAAAGACCTACCCGTGCGAGTGGCCTGAATGTGATAAAGTGTTCAAACTATGGTCGGGTTGGTATAGTCACATGAAAAAGCATAAGGGAAAGGGTAGGTATGAATGTAAACTCTGTGACTACAGAACAACAAATACTATTCGTTACAGAAATCATATGAAAAAAACACGAAAACCAATCGATTTGATCCAAAAATTAATTATTAATTAAAAAATTCAATTCCTATGAATTTTATATTAAATTATTGAACTTTTTAGAAGTTTTTTCTTATTTTTAATAAAAGTTTTGACTTATTTACGTTTTGTATGAATTGTCTGTTTGTTGTCAAATACAAGTCATGTGTTTTTGTTTACATTTTTTTGTAAACATTTAAACCTAATTTTATAAACAATTAATTTGTATTTTAATTATAATATAAAAATGATTCCAAATAAAAATTGTAGTCAATGTCAGTTTAATTCGATGAATAATAGTTTGAATAATAAAATAAATTGTTTGAAAACAGATTTATTGAGATTTGAATTACTTTCAAAAAGTTATCAAAAATTGTTTGAAAAAATCAGAGAAACAATTGATTTGAATAATGAAGTCTTGGGTTTAAATAAGTTATTGAATGAAATTAAAGTAATAAATGATTGCAATAAAAGTCAATGTTTTGTATCGTTAGACAATTTAAGTGAAAATCTATTGAATCGTAAGTTATTTACTAAATATTTTGAATAAAAAGTTTAAATCTTTTGTTTAAATCCATTTTTAGTCCCGAAATCTGATAAACAAATTAAGAATCAATTGATTGGTAAAAGAGTTTCAAACATCGGATCCCAAACTCACATAAAAATCACTGAAGTCTCGACTCAAACAGAAATTCAAGAAAATGTCAGTGAATTGAGTGCTAAACACAACTCAGAAATCATTGAAAGCTATGAATTGAGTGAAGAAACATCAGATCAACGGATAGTTGAGAATGAATTCACAAATGAACACAATTTTGAAGAAGTGGTGAATAATAACAAAATAATTATCGAAAACATAAGAAGTTTGAGAAATGAATCAAATAATGAATCGAAAGAAAGACCTGAAGAACAAAATTCAGAGGAAATACCGAATCAAGAGATCAGTTCTGATATCACTTCCAATGAGTCAAACACTGAACACAACAACAAAACAGAAGACTCGGAAACTGATATCGATTTTAATGGAAATGAGGAACAAATGAGTGATAGTTCTCAAGAAATATATGAAGAAAACAAATTAAAGAATACCCAAAGAAAAGGAAAAATAAATCGTTTTTGTTGTCAAAAGTGTTCGAAATATTACTTATCTTCAGAATCCTTGAGAAGACATCTGAACACACATTCGGATAAATTCCTGTGCAATAAGTGTGACTATAGGGCTAACACTGCACACAGACTCAGGTCTCATAAGAAATCATTGCACTCACAGAGGAAACCAAAGGCTACGAATCGTGATTCTGGTGAAGTTTTTTCATGTCATAATTGTTCGAAAAGTTTCTTAACGTCTGAATCATTGAAAAGACATTTGAACACACATTCGGATAAATACCTGTGCAATGAGTGCGGGTTTAGAACCAGAGTCAACACAAACGACAAAAGCATTCAAACGTCGAACCCTTTAAGTGTACAAACAGTGAATGCAAACAACTGTTTAAAACTATGAGACAACTTATGGAACATCAGAAGAGTTTTCATAAACCAAATGTTGAAGACTCGGATGAAACAGAAGGGAATGATTCCCACAAAAAGTATGTCTGCGATCACATCGGATGTGGAAAACAATACATTTTAAAGAAGTCTCTAAAAACACACAAAGATATACATTCGGGAATTCAGTACAGTTGTCAACGGGAGGGGTGCTCCGCAGTATTACAAACAAAGAAAAGACTGAATAAACACATAATAGTAGAACACACCTCAAAATACCTGTGCGATTGGGAAGGCTGTAGTTATAGAGCTGTTTCTAATAGTCACCTAAAAATACATAAAATGAGTCACTCAGAGAACAGACCCTATAAATGTCTGATCAATGACTGCAATAAATTGTTTAAAACTGAGAATCAATTGAATAGCCATCAGTTGTCAACACATCCGCAGGAATTCGACGACATTTCTTGGATTGAGTGCAGAGAAAATGGCTGCAAATATAGGACAAAAATTAAAGGCTTATATAATGTACATATTAGGACCCACACCCGGCCCCACATCTGTCCTCAATGTTCGAAGGGTTTCAGTCGACCACTTGAATTAAAGAAACATATGTCTGTCCACTCCGATCAATACAAAATAAAGTGTGAGTGGTATCAATGCCATAGACTTTTCAGTAGTAAAGAACAAATGAGAATGCATTTTAATATACATACGGCTGAAGAGACCTATCCCTGCGAATGGCCCGGTTGTGAAAAGGTGTTTAAATTGAAGACGGGTTGGATTTCTCATATGAATCGCCATAAGGGGAAGAATATGTATGTCTGCAAACTCTGTGACTACAGAACAACGAATACTATTCGATATAAAAGTCATTTGAAAAAACACGAAAACCAATCGATTTGATCACAAAATTAGTTTATAATAAATATTTTTCAACTTTTATAAATTGACAGTAAATTTTTGCTAGATCATTTAATCCCATAATAGTCCTTGATAATTTGAGCACACTTTTCACCAATCATTGTGGCCACTGAATTTGTATTGGCGTTTGGAATGAGAGGTACTATTGAATTGTCGCAAACCCTCAGATTTTCCGCGTATTTCACTCTCAAGAGAGGGTCGACCACTATATCATCCCTATCGATAGCACCCATACGACAGCTACCGACCGGGTGGTAGCCCGAAGCCGTGTAGTTTATAGCCAGACATTTGAGCCCTTCTTTGCATTGGTAATTGAGTTTTCCTGGACAGTGAGGACAGCCTACGCTCTCAAAAGTGGGTACTGTTATGTACTGCGCAATTGAAGAGGTCTCCATAACCCAGAATATGGAGCGAACGGAGTCCATAAAGTCTTCAAAATCTTTAGGATCGGCCAAAAGGGCGGAGTCTATACGCGGCTGAACGTAAGGACTTCTACTTTGAAGACGTATTGTCCCAACACTTCTGGGTCTGACAAACATGAAATTAAAGGCCAGAGTATCGTTTGTAACGTCTATGAATAACAGTCCGTTCGGCCAATCCTTTGCCACTTTCTCTGAAGACCTGAAATATAAGGCAAGATATGGAAACTCAGACAGCACACCACTCCTTTCAAGATAGAGTTCGGATAGGAATTGAATGTTTAACTGTGGGATTGGCTCGAAAAGGGACGGGTCTTTCAGTTTTGCATTGATTGTTAAGAGGACATGGTTATGGAAGTTACTTCCCACCGGAAGGTCCAATAGCACAGGTACACCAAACTCCTGTAAATGACTGTTAATGCCAATACCGCTTAGCATAAGAAGTTGTGGCGAGTTTATAGCGCCAGCACTCAGAATAACTTCCTTTCGGGCGTAGACTCTGTACTTAATGTCATTCTTTGCGAACTCGACTCCTATTGCTTTCAATCCTTTGAACAGAATTCTGACGACCAGTGCTTTCGTCAAAATATGTAAGTTATTTGGATGAGGGTTGGGGTCGACGTATGCGTTCCCACTCTCAGACCTCAACGCATTCTGAGGATCAATGAACAGCTGTGGGAACGAAATTCCCCTCTGTTTTGGTCCGTTGATGTCTGTGTTCTCAAACCCCAACTCGTGGTATGTCTTTTCCATCAATTGCAGAGCTTTTTGGGTACGAGTTTGGGATTTTATCTGAATGGGTCCATCCGTTCCATGATATCCAGGGTTGGCCTCAACGACATCCGAATCGGTATTATTCTCAAACTTATTAAAAAACGGCAGAACTTCGGAGAAACTCCAACCCTTAGCCCCAAACTTCTTTGACCAGGTATCGTAGTCTCGAGGATTGCCTCGATTGAAAACCAGGAAATTATGTGAGGAACTTCCTCCGATGGTCTTCCCTCTGAACTCAGGCACATAACCTCCTGGGTATGCCTTACCGGCTCTTATCTGCGGTACGTTGTAATACATCCATTGATTGTCGGGTCGTTTTTCAGTTATATCTGCGAAAATGCCCGGAATGTCGTTATAAATAGCGTCCTGAGCTCCTCCCGCTTCAAGTAGTAATATCCTTATATTGGGATCTTCTGTAAGTCTATTGGCGACAACACAACCGGCACTTCCAGCGCCTACTACTATGAAGTCGTATTCTGTATCCCATTGAGTTCTGGAGGCAGTGCTGTCGTGAATCAGTTGTCTTTTCGCTGTTATCCACGCGAGGACCAGAAGTTTGTATGTCAGCTCAGGTATGACTCCCATTGATATCTGTTTACCTATTCTACCTAGCTGATAATTATATCAAGTTTATTTATATAAAGTAGCATGTGTTTATTGGCCTAGTTTGTATAATGAGAATTGACATAATCTAATATCCACTTTCATTAACCTGGCACATATTTTCTATTAATCTACAAAACGATAATGTCATTGCATGACGATTGCATAGATAATTATGCTCATGTTGAATAAGATCAAGGCCAATTATTATATTTTCCACTTAAGCAAAAGTAAATAATACATTTGATTTATAAACTTTGAGACAACTCTTACCACTCAATGAAAAACCGTTTGACAAACAAAATCTCATTCAAAGATTAGATAACTTCTAATCCATTTCTTTAAGAGTTATTTGAAATATTCAAACGATTCTCAACTCAGATACCACTCAACCGCCACTTCAAGCAGTCGTTCCCAAGAAATCAGTGTTTAAAATGAGTTTACAAACAGTTCTGATCACTGGAGCCAACAGAGGACTGGGCCTCGAAATGGTCCGACAGCTGTTGGCATCTCTGAGCCCACCAGAACACGTGATAGCGACGACCCGCCAGTCCTCTAACGAAGAGTTGGGTAAACTAAAGGCACTGAACCCTAGACTTCATGTCCTGAAACTGGAGACCAGAGATTACCAGACATTCGAAGAGTTTGTCCAATTGGTGGAACAGATTGTCGGCGATCAGGGGATCGACACTCTCATCAATAACGCCGGTATTTGGATCCGTACGGATGAGCTCATTAATGTCACACCCAATGCCATGATAACCAATCTAGAGGTCAATAGTGTGGCCCCTCTTATGCTGACTAAAGCTCTGTTACCTTTGCTTAAGGTTTGTATTAAAATTAGATTTGATAAGAGAGTGACCCACACCTCACCTCATTAGGCGTCGGCCACCAAACGAAAGACGGCTGTCGTTAACATATCCTCGAGAATGGGTTCGATTGAACTGAATGAAAAGGTCGAGGGTCGGCCTTATTACTCAGCTTATGCCTACCGAACGAGTAAAGTGGCTCTCAATATGATTACCAAATGTTTGTCAATCGACTTGAAAGAGGACGACATTCAAGTGATTAGTCTAACCCCGGGATGGGTCAAGACTGATATGGGGGGATCTGATGCCGATTTGGACGTTACCACAAGTGTCTCCCAAGTGATTAACACAATTGCAAGTATCAATGAGTCGATTAATGGAAAAATGCTTAACTATGACGGGACTGTCCTTCCCTTCTAAGGTTCTGTTCTTCAATTAATAATAAGGTATTCGTTTTTGAAAACAATTAATTAATAAATGATTTGTTTTATTGAAATAAAAGGTGAAATTTCAAGTTCATTGATAGGAATTCGTATAATTTTGTTGAATTTTGGAATTTCGATCAAAAGTATCGATAATTCAAATAACAGTTAATAATAGTTAAGTGTCATTAAAGGGATTATTATTAAGTATTGTTAGCATTGAAGTTAACTTTTGCTACGAATCTATTGCTCACGACTTCAGAATTTTTACAATTTATTTCAGACATTATTAAGAAATATTAAGATATTCAAAGAATTGTATTCTTGAAAAATTATATACAAAATGAGTTTAGAGTTATCGTTTAATATCTTGGTCTGAAGAGGGGTTGTTGTGAACTCTGTTTCAAATACCAAAGGTCCTTCTTAAACCTAATTGCGTTAATTTGAAAATTATTATTAATTATTGTCTTTCTCTGTGAAAGCTTTGCATTGAATTTAATTTTATAGACGTTTTTGAAGTAATTCACAGCTATTGTGATGACATCCGATAGCATCACAACAGAGAACCCGAACCACAAACCAATGAGTGATCCGATAAATGAGAAGTACTCTTCAAATATGAGTTTCGGTGAGTGTCTGTAAATTAGGTCAGGAGTTGAGGGGCTGTGGACAAAGAACTGGAAACGAGGCCAATAGTACTCAAAGGGAATGGCACTTATTGTGTAGTACTCCGCAAAACACTCACTACCTGTGCCGCATTCTGTCTTACATAACTGTCCAACGGTTGAGTCCAAACTCTTATTCATTGCAAACATGATATAGCTTTCTTCAATCGTTCGCTCATCACTTGTATTATCATTAAGATATGCTCCTGGCCATTTACCACCTTTCACCAGGTTCTCTATCCTACATTTCCCAATGCAGTTTAATCTGGAGTAGTGATCCTTACGTTGATAGTCAACGCAATTTGTTTCATATGGTTTGCCCAACGAGTGAACCGACACTCTGTTATAGTTAACGACAGTATAATTAAAAGTTGTATTATATAAAGAGGCTTTTGGTTTCTTATATCGATTCTTAATCTTCTCTTTTCTCGAATGTATTATTACATCGATTTTGGGAATCGTTTGCAATACTGTTATGTTTATTAACTCAACCGATAAGTCACGGAATAAAACGTCGTTCTCAACGGTAAACATGTCGTCCGACTCTCCCTTCAGTTGCGATAAGAATGTAAAACACGAGAAGTAATAGTCTATTGAGTGACGTATTGGTGACAAGTCTTCACATTTCGTATAAATGTCTTCGTTTACACCCATTTCTTGTTTTCTTAGAGCTTTCGGTTTATAAGCATAACAACTGTTTTGGAAAACCTCTTCAGTTGTATACAAGAGTTTGAACTGTTCTCGGATCGAAAGATTGTTAAACTTTTCAAAAATTTGTGAATCGATTTCAGGCTTTTCTTCGAAAGGAAAGACATTTTTGTATTCATCTCTAATGAGATATTTCTTAGGTATACATATAGTCATCGCCGGTAACGACACTTCACTGACGTTTCCATAAGTGGCAGAAGTGATGGTCTTATAGGAGAAGTAATTACAACTGATTTGAAACACTTGTGAAAAGCAAATACCAAAACAAATAAAATAGAAAATTCCAATAATGAACTTGGTCTTGTACAAAGAATTTATTGTTTCACACAACCTGTTCATTGTACAATGAGTAGTGTTGTACAATGTACTGAACTGAGCTGGGACCTTTATAGGCATATTAGAAAATTTGGATTAATAATTATTTCTTTATTCAAGCTATATTCTTAGAATTAATCAATTCAAATAGAAAAATAAGCGAGTTAACATTTTATGTGCAGAGAAAATAATCGTTAAATATTTTTTTTTATTTCACTCCGCCTTAATCTTTTCAAAATTATATTGCAAGGCCAATTTTACTAAATCATATGCCTATTTTGTTTTCAAATAATTTTAACAAGATAATTATTGTTTTGCATGCATCAAAATTGATGTAATTCTCTAAAATAGATCATTGATTTATCGATCAATAAATTGTTTATAGATTTTTTTTCTGGAAAGATCTAGTCAAAACAAATTTATAGCCTAATTACAAACAAAATTAATTGATAATCTTGCTCTGAATCACAAAAAATTAAGCTAAAATTCAAATAGGTAAATCGTATTTTTGTTATTCCATTCCACTTCTTATTTTTTTCTTGATATCATAAAAATATCTTGCTATTAATTTCAAAACAACTTTTATGAGATTGACTTTCCAATAGTTCTATTGATCGCTATTCATAGATAATACCATTCATATGAGTGATTGAGACATTTGCATGTTTAATAAACGATTATTGATCTTGGCATTTCAAACTTGTAACAAATGTTTATCTAAGAAAATACCAATAATTTATAGCTGGTCTTGATTAGAGAATGACCAGAATAAAAATTAAAACTATAATTAGTGCCCAAAAAACTTATAGGAATTGATTCTCAGGAAACAGATCCATATAATTAACGAGGATAAATTAGGTATGGTTTCACTTGTTTTTCAATGTAATACAAGTCACCAGGACAACTCCTTCTCATTACATTACGATTAATAACGACAACATTATTCGTAAATTTAATTTTGTAGACATTCTGTAGATATTTGACACCAACTGAGAGGACATCCGATATCATAATCATTGAAAACCCGAACCAAAGGCCAACCAGTGATCCCACAAAACAGACAAACTCTTCGAACTCCATTTTAGGGGAGTGTCTGTAAATAAGGTCCGGAGTTTTTGGACTGTAGACAAAGAACTGGAATTTAGGCCAATTGTAGTCAAAGTAAATGACTTCGTAATCGTAATACTCTGCGAAACACTCGCTATTTGTTCCGCACTTTTCCTTACACCTGAGTCCGGCCTCAGTATCTATGGTCACATTTTTCATAAAAAGTCTGAAAATTTCAGTCATATTCTGTGTATCACTTGAATTATCAGTCAGATAGGCTCCGGGCCATGTCTTGTGCTCTTTGACGAGGAGATCAATTCTGCACTTTCCTATGCAGTCATACCTCGAGTAGTGTTTCATCTTTTGATAGTCAATGCAATTGGTTTCGTAAGGACTGGTCATTGAGTAGACGATAGACTTCTTATACAAAATGAAAATGTAATTCATTGTTGTGTTATATAAACTGATTTTCGTTTTCTTATATTTGTTTATAATCTTCTCTTTTCTCGAATGTATTATTACATCGATTTTGGGAATCGTTTGCAATACTGTTATGTTTATTAACTCAACCAAATGGTCGCGAAATATAACATTATTATCGGCCATGAAGTTGTCGTCCGGTTTTGGCTCTTCGTAGGCGTCGGACAGGAATGTAAAGCACGAGAATATATAGTCAATTGAGTGACGTATTGGCGACAGGTCTTCGCATCTCACGTATGGATTCAAATCTTTGGATACTTTTGAATTACTGTACGTTTTGGGTTTCAATACGTAACAACTGTTGAGGAATACCTCTTCTTTTGTATACATGTGTTGGAACTGATCTCTGATCGGAAGTTGACTCAAATTATCCAAAGCTTTGATATAATTGATAGTATTGTCCACTTCTATGAACCCGCGTTTGTATTCGTCTCTTAAGAGATAATACTTTTGTATACATATAGTCATCGCCGGTAACGACACTTCACTGACGTCCCCATAAGTAGCAGAAGTGATGGTCTTATAAGAGAAGTAGTTTTCACTGATTTGAGTGATTTGTTTCAAGCAAATGACAAAACAAAATAAATAGAAAAATGATAAAATGCATTTTTTCTTCAGCCAGTTAATAATTTTATAAAATATTCTCCTGGTCATTCTTTTGCAGTATTAATCTTAATCAATTTAACAGAAATAATGATTTTATTTATTTCAAAATCTTGTATTTATATAGCAATGAGAATGTAATCGATAACTAATTTATTTTATCTATTACTACTAACAAGTAAAAATTCATAGCTAGTGCATTTCTAGTCAATAGTAGTGAATCCTTCAAATGATCTTGTTCAAATATTGTTTCCAAATAAAAATAGAAGATAGCAGAAAAAATTTTACCAAAGAAACAAACAACCTGATCACAAGTGAAATTCACAAACAAATGAATGTAATGCAATTTGCTTAATTATTTGTTTCGAGTAAAAAGTTTTGAACAAAAAATAATTGTACCAAGATTAAGTTTTTAGAAAATAAGCTAGTAATTTTTTGAATGCTTGCAATCTCTTTAATAACTCTTTCTTTAAATTCAATCTCAAAATAAACTTCTTTCCAAAAAAGTTGAAATATTTGTCCGATTTTCCGAATGGGCCGTCAATTACCAGTTATTATCCAATACCACCACCAAGAATACCCTGGAGCAGACCACCTATCCCGAGCACTCCCAAAAGTCCCAAACTTCTCAGCACAAGTAGGAGTAGACCAACGATAATGCAGAGGATGTTTGCGAGAGGAAGGACAGCCCCTTCGAGAGTGTTATTACCGGCCAATACTGTCTGTAGTATAGGGACGACAAGATTCGAGAGGAGTGTAGTCAACAACAAACCAATGAGATCTCCCGTATCCAAAACGGACGCGGCTGTGATAACTGCAAAACAATTCTCCGTCGCATTCCCGCTGGGAGTAGTTCCTCCACTGCTAGAGGTCGTCATTCCTGGTATGGTTGGCATAGTCGGTCCTGTCCCTGTTGGACAGGGAGGACATGTAGTACTCCCACCACCACCTCCGCCATTGGTGTTGCAGTTGCAGGTGCAGGAACAACCTCCACTGCCCGGACAACAGCCCGTAGGACAGGTAGTAGTAGCCTGTCGTTTGTTTCTCGATAATTCGGGTTCGAAGAGGGACTGGCGTTTGCTTTTACCGGTGAGCCTACCTTCAGCTCCGATCGCAACGAATGCTAAAAATGATACGAAAATAAATATTCTGATCATTATTTCGGTTTTTAAGACCAGAACTAATGATTAGATGAGAGCACAGAATAAGAGCTCGACTTTTATACCCTTCGAATGGACTCAATATAATGACTGCTAACAAAAGAGCTGTCAATTATTCAATCGCCAAATGTTATGCATTTATTTTCTTTGAATTATTTTAAATAATAATTATTTACAATTGAAACTCATTTGAATGAAAACACATATGTTCTAGATTATTTAATGCAATTTCATTGTTTAATCTTGTTTGAAAATTAGAAGTTCTTTGAACCTTGGTTTCGCACATCAGGTGACTTAATTCATTGAATTTATTAAAAAATTGAATTTAAAAAATTTATCTTGGTTGTTTGCTTTAAAATAAAATTTTTTATTGATTAACATAAGGATTAAATGCAAGATTATATTTTGAACCCATGACTTAATTGAAAATTTTTCTCACAATTTTATATATCAAATGAAAAATTACTCAATTATTTAAAATTTGAATAAAATGACCCAAACTATTGATTAATATAATTCCAAAACCAAATCACCAAGCCATATTATTTTATAATTCTAATTAGATTAACCAAGACCACCAAGTAGCCCACCAAGTGGGCTTCCTCCTCCTCCACCAGTGAGTCCCCCTGTTAGAGCACCGCCACCGAGAATATTCTGGAGTAGACCACCGATCCCGAGCACTCCCAACAGTCCCAAACTTTGCAGCACAAGTAGGAGTAGGCCAACGATAATACAGAGGATATTTGCCAAAGGAAGGACAGCCCCCGTCAGAGTGTTATTACCGGCCAATACTGTCTGTAGTATAGGGACGACAAGATTCGACAGGAGTGTAGTCAACAGCAAACCAATGAGATCTCCCGTATCCAAAACGGACGCGGCTGTGATAAACGCGAAGCAGTTCTGTGTCCCGTTACCACTGCCCGATGTAGTTCCCATACCAGATGAAGTGGTACTCATTCCGGGTACGGTAGGCATCGTTGGCATCGTTGTTGGACAAACACAGTTAGGCGGAGTGGAGGTGCTATTCGTCGTTGAATCGCAATCACACTCGCAGTTGCAGCCACAACACTGACTGGGAGGTGGTGTCGTTGTTCCTACTCCGGTGGTAGTACTGCTTCCGGCGGTAGTACTGCTTCCAGCGGTAGTACTGCTTCCAGCGGTAGTACTGCTTCCAGCGGTAGTACTGCTTGCGGCGGTAGTTCCGTTAGTTGGCGGCGCTGTCGAGTAAGTCGGATATGTAGGATAAGTCGGATAAGTCCGATAAGTCGGGTAAGTCTGATAAGTCGGGTAAGTCTGATAAGTGGGGTAAGTCTGATAAGTCGGGTAAGTCTGATAAGTCGGGTAAGTCTGATAAGTAGGGTAAGTCTGATATGTTGGGTAAGTCGGGAAAGTCGGTGGTCGGCGGGTTGTGGTCCGAGGCGGTGCTGTTGGTGGAAACGTAACCCATTCCCACGGTTTGGTCTGCACAGGCGGATAGTATGGTCTATCAGGGTAATATACTGGCTCTTGATACGGGGGCCGATATATCGGTCGATCGTAATAATAATATTTTTCTGGTTCACCAAAACCCTCCCCCTCTTCGACCGGTAATCTCTTCTCACGCAACCGGTCCTGACTTTTGGCCACCGCTTCGACTGTTATCAAAGCGATTAGTGATACAATAACTATGGTTTTCATAGTTTTGTTGTAGAGTGAGGTCTGCCCTCAACGTAAAACTCGTATTTATAGATTTTCGATCAGATATTGAATAAATTGAAGCCTTTTATTGCGAAAACCCTTTTTGTTTTGAATTAACAGCAGTTTAGCTGAAATTGTTTTGTTTTCATTTCAATTGTTATGCAATTCTTATTCAGAATAACAAGTGATTTGACTGAAGAGCACATACCGTATGACTGATGTAAAGAGAATTCAAATAAAATTTTACATATATTTTAATAATCAGTTCATTTTATTTGTCTTCAAATTTTAATAAAGTTTAATTTAATTCAAATATCAATTAACTCAAAATTTTGGACAAAATTAATTGTACCAAGATTAAGTTTTTAGAAAATAAGCTAGTAATTTTTTTGAATGCTTGCAATCTCTTTAATAACTCTGTCTTTAAATTCAATCTCAAAATAAACTTCTTTCCAAAAAAGTTGAAATATTTGTCCGATTTTCCGAATGAGCCGTCAATTACCAGTCATTATCCAATACCACCACCAAGAATACCCTGGAGCAGACCACCTATCCCGAGCACTCCCAAAAGTCCCAAACTTCTC
>JAQIXV010000857.1:0-15776 GCA_034700625.1 Tectocepheus velatus
GGAGCGCAGGGCATAACAACAGGAGTACCGGTTTTGTTGTCGGCGTTTACTGTGCACTGAATAAAGGAGTTGCAGTCGTCGGGGTTGGGATACAAACAGTCGGTCGGTCCAATACAGGAGGTGTTCGCAATATCTTCAGGCGGACAGACAAAGTCGTCGTCGTCTTCGGGAGCGCTGGAAGAGGGCGGACCCTGAGTCGTGCCATTAGTAGGTGCATTAGTTGGAGGCTTAGTTGGGGCAGCGGTTGGAGCCTGAGTTGGGGCAGCGGTTGGAGCAGCAGTTGGAGCATCAGTTGGGGCAGCGGTCGGGGCCTCAGTTGGGGCATCGGTCGGAGCATCAGTTGGGGCAGCGGTCGGGGCCTCAGTTGGGGCATCGGTCGGAGCATCAGTTGGGGCAGCGGTGGGTGCATCAGTCGGAGCGTCAGTTTCGGCTTCGGTTGTAGTCTCAACCGCTTCTGTTGTAGTGGTTGGAGCGGCAGTGGTGGGAGCGTCGGTCGAATCACTGGCGGAACAGGTACCTGGCTTACCAGCGTCATCACACACTTTATCGATGTCGTTCCACTCTAGAGGTGGTGTCGCCGGAGCGCAAGGCATAACAACAGGAGTACCGGTTTTGTTGTCAGCGTTTACTGTGCACTGAATAAAGGAGTTGCAGTCATCGGGGTTGGGGTACAGACAGTCCTTCTCTCCATTACAACCGGTGTTCGCTATGTCAGACTCTGGACATTCAAATTGGTCTAGGTGAAGTAAGAAGGAAATTATCATGGTTAATTATTTTTAATTTTTAAAAATCATCTTGGTTGATCATAGAATTTGAACAAACCTCTTTTCTTAGGGGCAGCGCTCACTGCAACGACAAATAGACTGAAAATAATTGCCTTGTACATTCTTATGGTTTAAAATAGACTAGACTTCACTTATTTTCAAACTATTCTTAGAACTCTTCAGAGGACCAACTGTTCGATGGATTGACTACTGATTCAAAAATTTTATTGTTATATACAGTTATCAAGACACAATAAATTAGTTTTGAGTTATGATCTATTTCGATATACAGTTAAATTGTTGGATTTTTAGAATAACCAAGCTCATTGAGAAAAATCTCAATTATCAGGAATTTCACCTAGATAATTAACATTGGGAATAAACTGCAAACTGATTTATCTCACTTTGTCAAAACTTTTTTCTTGCTAAATTTCGTTTAATTCTAAGACAATTTCTTGTTACTAATTGCTATCTTGGCTACTTTTCAATCTAAACCTTTATCCTGTTATGAGGTATTTCTCCTCGATTACGTCAATTCAAGTACCGAAAGGTAGCTTAAGTTTGCCGTAAATTATTTAAAAGTGAAGTTTCGATGTCTTTCTATTAGGATTTCATTACCTTGATCATAAATCACGATTTTATTATCTTGGTTTGCACTTGAATTGTAGTAATTCTGTCAATGGGTTTGAGGAATGTTTTAATAATAAGGATGTAATTGACGTAAAATTATGTCAAAAAGTATAGATAACAATAGAATTATTGCATTATTGCCTTCGTCAATTGAAGTTGTAAATCATAAGAAAAGCACAATGACCATGTTGACATTTTAATTTGAAACTAAGAGTTGATTAGATTTCAAAGACAATCTTTTTGAAGACAATTTTAATTGTAAACAAAAAGTATCAAGCAAAAATAAATCTAGATCAAATAAAACTTGGTTTGAAATTTTTTAAATAAAATTTTTCAAGCTGTAACAATTGTGAAAAGACTATAACAGCATAAACAAAATTTAGTTAGTTATATTTTGGCAATTTGAGTTATTAATATAATAATAATTTTACATAATAATAATTTTATAATTAATATAATATTAATTATAAATATAATAATTATTTTGCCTTGCTAATTTGAGAGTAAAATTTGGAGTTCAGAGTTTGAATTAATATCTTTAACTTGAAAATTTAATTTAGTTTCTCAAATTCAAATACAAATTGATGTAACTATGATAGATACAATTTTTGAAAATTTTAAAATTGTTTATAAACTGTGAATAAAAATAAAATTTTGGTTAATCTTAATCAATTTGTGCAAGATAATTAAATTTTAAGTTCTTTTTTATACATTTCTTTTGCTTGCTGATAAAATGACAGAAAACAATTTATCAAAAATATTTGCTTGATAATTTAAGATAATTTTTAAACTGAAATAACATAGTAAATTTTATAACAAAATATAAACTTGTCAATTTAATAAATTTGGAAATAGACATCTCTACCTTTTTAACCACGATACGAAGATAGAAATAACTCAAGATATAAAAGTTATCAAGCACATCATACACATCGATTTCATTTTTAGGTATTCGGGGTTTTCAATCCAACTAGTTATTTTAAATAATGTGTTAATTCTAAACTTGATATTAAGTCAAAATCACAGTTTTTTTTTCTGTCAAATGTGAAATTCTATGTATTGAAATTTAGCTTGTTAATTTTTAGTGTTATAATTTTTGAAGTTCAAAATACTAATTAAATATACTATTTTAAAATTTATAAGTTTAAATTTTGCAAATAAAATTAAAAATTACTGAATCCAATTTCTGAATATTCGTCTTCAAGGTTAATTCAAAACACATTTATAAGGTATTATTACAATGAAAATGAAGGGTTAGTTTTGAAAAATGAACATTCTAAATTATTTCACATAAAAAATATCTTTATTAATGAAAATTACAAATTTGACCTTGATATAAAATTTCGGTTTTCAAAACCAAATTCTAAAGAACTTTCTAATTCCATTATTTGATATTATATAAGCAAGGTTAATTTAAAACTCTATTTTATATTGAAATTACAGCTTCTCTGAGAAAAGTTGAAATCAATTGCAAGGAACCTAACATTCTTTTAATAGCGCCAAATCTATCAAGGTTAGATTTTATTGATCCATTTGTCGAATGCCCTGTCCCTCGAATGGAATGACAATAAGTTAATTTGTTCTTTGTCAATTCTTAAAATAGTTAAAATTTTAAAACTGTAAAAATATAAAAAAAATTTGGTAACATTAATTTGTTTGTCCAAGATAATTAAATTGGTTAATTTCAATCATAATTTTTTCTGCATTCTGATAAAAGGAGAGCAAGCAAATTATCAAAAATATTTGCTTACTAATTTGAATCAAATGAATTCTTCATCAAATACCCAATATTTTCACATTAATAAAAAGGGTATTTTATAATTTGAATTCAAATTAAAATTACAGCTTCAATCTTTAAAAGTTCATTGAGCATTTTAATTCGAAAAAGAATTGCAAATGTTACTATTCAAAATATATTCAGAATTTAAGGTAAATTAAAACTGTTGTGTATTAGAACTCACAACACCTAGATGTTTACCATGACATCTTTTAATATCTTTGAAAAATTATTTGACTAGAATAAGCTAGTGAATAAACCCACATTAAAAATTCTTGATAAAATATAATTAAAAGCTAAATTTAAAGCCTAGATTACAGTTCTTGGATAAAACAAAAAATCATATTTGTTTGCAGGTTACTAATACCATGATAATATTTTAACTAGATAGTCCCTTATTGAGATAATTTTAATTTGATTAATCTAATTCTATGTGATTTTAAATTTATAGTTCAATTGGTTGAGCATGGTAATAAAGTTTCACGATGTTTTAAATTTCTAAACTGTAATAGAGCAATTGAAGTAAAGACTATATAAATAAAAATTGTAAATTTACCCATTAGGACTATGGTATTCAATGACAAATTGATCTTATCACATCAAAATCAACCTCATATAATTGTTCATGCTCAATTGACTTAAATTGAATTCAAGATATTTGGATTAATTTTATTTAAAAAAAATTTAAACTGTAATTAAATCGTAAATGTTATTACAAAATATACAAAACTTGGCAAGGTTATAAATTTTCACTATAGTTTTTACCATAAGAACTAAGAGAATTAACTCACTAGAAATGTAATCAAGCACATACATACCGATTTCATTTTTGGGCCGGTGCTGAGCGTAATAGTTATTCTGGGTGAAAAAAATGTTAGATTATTCTGGATTTTTCAAATCCAACTAGTTATTTTAAATAATGTGTGAATTCTAAACTTGATATTAAGTTAAAATTACAGTTTTTCTGTCAAATGTGAAATTCTGTTTATTGAAATTTAGCTTGTTAATTTTTTTAGTTCAAAATACGAATTAAATATACTATTTTAAAATTTATAAGTTTAAATTTTGCAAATAAATTTAAAAATTACTGAATTCCCTCCTCCAACTCATCCAACTTATGAATATTCGTTATCAAGGTTAATTCAAAACACATTTATAAGTTTATATTACAGTTTATTTAGAGAACAATGAAGATTCATAATTGCTTGAAATGTACCAAGAAAACAATTATTATCTATTAAAAATTCAATGACAAGAAAAAATTATTAATGATGAGTAATTTTAAATAAAAATTTTTTAAATGTTGAGCGATCGGCAAAACTATTCCAATTCTAAATATTAATGATCAAGGTAAGTTTAAAACCAAATTTTATGTTTAAATACAGTTTTGAAGTAAACAAAACATAATTCATGGTAATTTACCATGAAAACTTTTGAAGTCTAATTTAAATAGTTGAATTTTATTTGATGATTCTAATTCTATCTGAAAATCTTTACCTGCCGTACATCCAATTAGATAAATTATTTATCATGCTATATTTAAAACTAAAATCAAGTTTGCGTTTACAGTTTTTATAAATTTAAATTTTGCAAATAGAATTAAAAATTACTGACTCTTTCGTCTTCTCCAACTTATGAATATTCGTTATCAAGGTTAATTCAAAACACATTAATAAGTTTATATTACAGTTTATTTAGAGAACAATGAAAATTCATAATTGCTTGAAATGTACCAAGAAAATAATTATTTCTTTTAAAAATTCATTGACTAGAAAAAAATTTATTAATGATGTACAATCGACAAAACTATCTCGATTCTAAATATTCTTGATCAAGGTAGATATAAAACTTAAATATTAGCTGTTCTAGTTGAATTGTGGAATTCAATTAATTTTATCTTTTTTCATAAGTTATCAAAAATTTGAGTTGGTTGAAGTCCATATTATCCAATTGTAAAAAATCATTTATCAAGGTTTATTCAAAAGTGTATTTAAAGTTGAAATTACAGTTTTTAATGTAAACAAAACATCAAACAAAAAACGAAAATACGAAATAAGAAAATGACCCTCATAGAAACAATTATAACCAAGAGAAATTTAAAACTTAATTTATGCTTTGAATACAGTTTTTAAGTAAACAAAACATAATCTATCTTAATTTACCATGAAAACATTTGAAGTCCAATTTTATTTGTTGATTCTAATGCGAAATGTTAATAAATTCCTTGTTCAATTGAAAATTTGCTTGAATTTTCAAAACTGTAAAAATAAAATGGAAATAATTTATAAATGAATTAATTTTGCAAGATTATTTATTAGGAAATGCGAACATGAAGTCTTTTACAATTAACCATGAGCAATTAAATTCACATTTCTTGTTTTTATGGAACTAAAGAATTTATTGACTTAGAATCAGATAATTGTCCATGGTAATATATAACTCTTTATCAATATTTTTATAGATATCTTTCCCACATTCATTGAATCTAGTAATATATAACAACAAACCAAGGGACAACACCCCAGGGAATGGAAGGCAAAGTTTTCATCACAACTAATCCGAATCAATCAGGAAATGGCTCAGAAAGCGGACAGAATAAGCGAAAAAGCAAATGGGTTTTCATAGGACTGTTAGCGCTTTGCGTTCAATTTGTATCCATAATAATAGGTATAAGCGGAAACATTTTACCATGATAAATTTTTTAAAAGCATTTTATTCTAAGGATGGGTATATATTAACGACTGTCCAAAACAAAGAGGAATTCCTATCATTTTGATTGTCAGCGGAGTTACAGCCATTCCATTGATTTTAATTATAGAAACAATTTTTGAAATAAAAAATGATAGGAATTATGACGTAATCAAGAAATTGGTACTTTTGTTTAAAGTTTTAGGAGGCTTATGGGCTGTCACCCTCATAATATGTGAGTTTGACCATGATACAATTTTATTCAAATGACTTTTTATTTAAATCCAGGGATGGTTTGCGTGTATCCAAACGTTTACCCGACTTTTGATGACCCGAATGATGAAAACTATTGCAACAAAACTCTGTTTTTATTTGCCTTTTGGTTACTTAACATTTCAATTGGTTTATTGTTTTTGACGGCAATTGGATATTGCATTCTAGTATTTTCAATAAAGGCTTACCTAGATAGTCACTAAAAAGAGGAATAGACCTGGATAAATAATAAATAACGTACTTTCATAAAGCTTTTTCATTTATTTATATCGCATTTTTGAGCAAGATTGAATTGAATAATTCAATTAGAAATTTTATAAACAGTAACAAAGAAAACATACTCATAGTTATATAAATAAAATTTGCAAGATCATTCAATTGGAAATCAACGTTGTTTGCTTTTTATCTGGTAAATAAATATTCATATTTGTTTGAAAATTTAATCAAATACAGAGAACTGTAGAGAAAAGTATTCAAAGCTGGATACTTTTCCAAAATAACGCAGTGACCTATAGTCCAATCTTATTTATTTTTGATCAGGTTTAATTTAAAACTTAGTTTTAATCTTTTACAGTTTTTAAAGAGAGCGAAACACGGTAATAAATTTTTGCACGTTCATTTGAACTTTTTAAACTAAAATATTAAAACTGATATTATAGATATCTAAACAACAATTGCAAGGTTCTAAATCAGGAGAGTTAATTGATGTTTTTGAACAAAATTGAATAAAAATTTCCAAATCAATTTGAATTGACTAGAACAATTTAAGGTTAGATTTCAACAACAAAAAATTCATCCATTAAAAAGTGATATCAATAAAAAGTTGTTGTTATGAAACGAAACAATTTATTGATTTAAAATAGATAATTGTCCATGGAAATGAGTTAAATTTTTTCAATATTTTATAATGTCACATATTACAGTGTAACAGGGATCTCGTTGCGCAACTCTGTTTCCTCCCCTAAACCAAACTCTGAAGCTCCGCCCATAGGGTATATAAACGCATGTTTTGGCTTCTCTGAGACACAGAGAGGTTGGGTCTTAAACTTGTAATAGTTGTGTAATAGTTAAGTCTCTGTTTAGTTATAAGCCTTTGTTTTACCGCTAGTTTTAAGCCTAAGCTATTGTATTGTGTTTTCTCTTAAAACCTGTTTAATAAACTATTTAGTTGACTAACTATTGTGTGCTAACTCTTTCGTCTACCGTTTGGCTACAGCCGTAGCGAGTCTATGGACGGATCCATAGACGTGTCTATAGACGAAGTGGTGGAGTACAGGTTTGCCTCTCAAGGGAGTGGAAAGTATAACCCTTCCCTTTTGCGTAAACCATAGTTATCGCACAGAAACTGTAAGCATTTCTGTCGTTACGCTGTAATATATGTTATAATGTCACATATATTATAACATGTTATGTTTACCTGTCACACATTTCTTGAATTTAATACCAAGTATATTATGATAAAATAAAATGGAAGAAAGTGTTTTCATCTCAACTGATCCGAACCAATCATTTGTACAGAATAAGGGAATAGACAAAAGTTTTGTCTTAGAAGTGGTCGCCCTTTGCGTTCAATTTATTTGCGTAATAATAGGTATAATCCGAAACATTTTTTAAAAATTATATCCAAGCAACTCTTTGTACTCTGTTCTAAGGATTGGTATATATTAATGACTGTCCGATACAAAGAGGAATTCCTATCGTTTTGATTATAAGCGGAGCAATCGGTTCATTGATTCTAATTATAGGAAACATTAGACAAAAAATTGATAGCAATTCCAATGTTATCAAGAAATTGATTATTTTGATCAAATGTTTGGGAAGCTTATGGACTGTAACTCTTGTTTTATGTAAGTCAGGTCCTATTTCATGATCAAATTGATTAAGGTAGCTATTTTTTAATTTCAATTAAGGGGTGGTTTTTGTGTATTCAAACGTTTTCCCTACTTTTGATGACCCGAATGATGAAAACTATTGCAACAAAACTCTGTTTTTGTTTGCCTTTTGTTTAATAATAATACTTAACATTTCTATTGCTTTAATACGTTTAGTGAACTATGGCATTATAATCCTAGCAATCCTAGTAATTTCCGCCACGCAGTAAGAACCGGGTGTTAGATGTTGAATCTAGTGTAGAGAAGTTTTTTAAAAGTTTTAATTAATATAAAATAATGTTTAGAGAAAGACAATTGTTTATAAACATTTACAGGATGTCACTCTCAAATTACTTTTCAATTTCAACTTCTATTCTGTGCTCTACTTCTGACTTCACTTCAATTCTATTCAACTTCAATAACAGTTCAATAAATATATTTTAAGCATTGATTCAAAGACTAATTTGATTGTCACCTAAAACTGAGTCCTACAAATGGCGTCCGCGTCGAAGAGCCTCATCTGAAGACACTTTCGAACGGTACCCTTTGAAGGAAGGCCAATCACAAGATTGACCCCTAATTTTGCCATAAATTCTGTGAAAATATCACAGAAGGAGACCTTCTACTGTAAGTCAGGCCACAGTTGCCGATCTCTAACTACTGTTTTTATAGAAGACACACGTCTTCTGTTGAGACACTCAACAGAGGAAACTTTGAAACAGCAGAGGTCTGTTCCCAAATAGAGCAGTAATCGACAGAGAAGAGACACTACACTCTAACTCTCAAAGGACCGAAGGAGGACTCGATTGATACCAGAAGGAATTCAGGTCATTTGATTTATTTGATTTTTAACATAAAATATGTCCACAAACAGTAGAAATGTTGACCTCAGCGTAAGAATACGCTGTTTTCTCTGTGATGCTAACCGGCATCCATGGGCTCTGGTCAGGGAGAGCAACGAATGGGTCTGTCGTCAATGTGTCAATTACGAGGGAAATCAACGGCTGCCATACACCATCACTAACACCCGAATAATGAAAAACCATGTCAAGACACTGTTAGGACTCAGACTACAGACTAGAGTTGCAGAAGTCCTCAGAAACAATGGACAGGAACAGCCGTTTATAGTCAATCTTCCCCCCAACTACAGTGTCTCCAACTCCAGTGAGCACTATCTCGAGCGACCCGTCGACATGAGGACACAAGTCCTCAATAATGCACAGCCAAACCTGACCACTACAGTGACCATAGCCGACACCTCAGCTCCGACAATCAGAGAAATATTATCCAAAGATTATCCTTTGCCAAAGAAACGCCTTCTTCCCAAAGTCATTAACAAAGATTCCAACAACACTTCCTCTCAAAATTAAGCTAGATCATATTTCTGTTACAGTAAACACATTCTTCTGTATATGACTCACAGTTAGTCATCAATTATTTTGAATAAACACTAATTGAAATTCAATAACTTTTGCAAAATATATTCTCATAACAATGTCAGACAACGAATACTTTGAGTCTAACGAAGATAGCTCTGACAGTGACAGTGAAAGTTCAACTGAAGAAATCTTTGATAATATTCTTGAAACTATCAGAAAATCAAATATCAGAGTTGAGATCAAAGAACAGATAACAGAAAGACTTAAAGAGATTTACCAGGAGAAGTCAGACACGAAGACATCACTCAAAAACTACAGAAAACAGTTGCACGTACTTCTGAAGAAACAGACTTCTGCTCAGGCAGAAGAAACAGAAGCTCCAGCCAGCACTGAAGCCGACCCTACTTCTGGACCTAATCTTGTCTCAACTGAATCCCAAACGTCTCCAACTTCTGTCCAAGACATAAGAACTTCCAGTAACTGGAAATCCTTCGCCTTCTCTTCGACTCCAATCTTCAATCCAAGTGTTCCTCAATTTGCTTTTGGACAACGGTCCCAAACTCTCAGACCTTCTCCAATCCCAATAATTCAAACAATTTTGAGTGCCACACAACAGTACCTGCCGATTACACCACAGACAAGTACTCAGTCAACCTCAAATACAATGTCTGCACCCGGAGGAGCACAGAACCTTACTGCTCAAGACATATCAGACATCACAGACATAATCACTCGTAATGTACAGAAGGACGACACAAGTCGTCTAAAGCAATTCACCGGAGTACCGAAAGACGCCGTCTCATGGATTGAAGATTTCGAATACTACGCCGAAAGTAACAATTGGGACGACGACAGAAGAAGAGTCAAACTTGGAACCTATCTTTCCGGCGCAGGAAGAGACTGGTACGCACTTGAAGTCCAAGGCACGAATAAAGATTGGGATGAAATGAAAGTTTCATTCTTCGAGCAATTCCTTCCGGTAGGCTATGAGATGCACCTCAACCGTGAGTTCAGGACCAGAAAACAACAGCTGTATGAGCCAAGTGCAAATTTCATCAATTCCATGCGAGCCGTTCTTCAGAAGAGCAAGTCTACAATGACTGAACTTGAGGCCGTTCATGACATTATGCACAGACTTCAGCCACAGATAGCTGAACGAGTAATTTCTATGGACCCAACCTCTTACGCTGAACTGAAGAAATACGCAAATTTAGTGGAACAGGCACTGAAGGCAGTACACGAAGGATCAGATGGAAATCTTCTGTACCTCAATAACTCTATGAGTGGACTCAACATCAATGAGGGTCCGCCCAGACGAGACTTCCAACAGTCTACAAGATTTCAGTCTAGAGGTAACAGAAGACCACTGTCTCGAGACTTCAACAGTAGGACTCGTGACGGAAGACCTCGTTGCTATTACTGCAACATCCCTGGCCACGTGCAGGCCAACTGCAGAAAACGTCTGTCTTCGGAATCAAACAGAAGACCCAACTATTTCAGAGGAAATAATCAGACACAAAGAGGCCGTTCCTCATACAATAATTTCAGTAACAGACGCTACCAAAATAGAAGTTTTCGGTTCAATGGTCGTAACGGCAACAGCAACAACAGAGCTGGTCTTTTGAACGCAGAAGACGACGAACCTGAACAACAAGTTCACGTCCTCTCAATTATTGGTGCAATTGGCGTCAACAATGGCTTCTTCATCAGTGTCTCTATGAATGGTCAGACAACACAAGCCATCGTTGACACAGGAGCTGCCGCTTGCTTTATGAGCGACTCATATGCCAAAAGACAGAACTTTAGTCTAAAACCTTGGAGAGGCAACGGCTACACCTTAGCAAACGGACAACAGGTCAAACCTGTCGGAGAAACCAAGGTGACCCTCAGTGTCACTCTCAATAATACGACAAAATCAGCTGAACTCTCCATTTATGTCATTAAAGACTTGACTGCAAATGTCGTCATCGGTAGTAATGTAATTAGAGCCTTGGGAATGGTCATCAATGGATCCGACGGCAGTATCTCTTTTTGACTAACAGAAGAACAGGCAGAAGTCATCAATTATCTTTCATTAATAGAACCAGATACAGTAGACATCAGAAGTCAAACAGTTGGAAACGTATTTTGCACAGAAACCATTTCTCTTCAACCCTGGACACTCAGACAAATATCACTTGACTTTCAACAGAAGTCCAGAGTTTCAGATGGAGAATATCTAATTAAACATGGAGACACATGTCCCCTATTCATTCCCAACTGTATTGTTTCATCTCTTGATGGAAGTACCAAGGCACTTATCGCCAATCTCTCAGACAACTGTCAAACAGTAGAAGTCGGACAACCAATTGGTTGCTATGAGTCAATTGATAACAGTATAGTTATAGATGTCGATCTCAGAACTGAAGGAGACCAATTATCTACAGTAGAAGCTCGTTCTACAACAGTAGGAGTACAGACACCAACTGAAGGAGTGCAGTCTTCCACAGAAGGAGACAATCTACTAACTGAAGGAATGTTCGGAGACAATTTAGACACAGAAAAAGTAGTTTCAGTCACTGAAGGAACAGTAACGACAACTGTAGGAGCATCTTCCACCAGTTTAACGTTATCTTCTGACGGACATCAGTCTCCTCCTTACAGAGGACAACAGACATCAGTCTGCAACAGTGGAAAACAGTCAGATAATAACAGACATTGGAAGACAATGACAGACAACAGTCAAAAACTGTCAGTAGATTGTAGACACCAGTCGACAACTACTGAAGACAGCCATAAACCAGTCACTACTGTCGAAAAACCGCAGAAAATCTGCAGACATCTAAGAGAAACTGTCGACAACTGCAGACAACAGTCTCCTACTGTAAAGATATCTTCGACAAACTGTGGACATCAACTGAATACTACTAACATAAGTCGCCAACAGTCGACTACAGTCGAACATCAAAACAAAATCAAGCAGAAATGCCTCCTTCAGTCGCCTTCAGTTGAACAAAATGTGATAATCAGGAGACAACAGTCGTCAAACACTGGCAACTGCCTTCTTCTGTCAACTACTGCCAGACAATTAGAGACAAACAACAGAAGTTGTTTAAAAACTGACGAAAACCAATCGACCACCACAGTCCATATGACTTCTGTTCAAGAAACGATGCCTACTCCCACAGAAGGAGCTTCTTCTGTTGTCAAAACCACTGTTTCTGATAACGACCAGAAGACTCTTATGTCTACTGCACTGTATGAACCAGAAGACAAGTTAACCATGCTCAAATTTGATTTGGGAGAAATAAAAATTGGAGACCAACTGACAAGTGAAGAGAAAATGACCATGGTACAATTACTCATTGAGTTCAAAGATGTTATGGCATTTGATGGAAGACTTGGTCGAACGAATCTCATCGAATATCAGATAGATATCGACAGAAGTCAACCCATTCATGTCGCACCCTTCAGGGCTTCACCCCAACAACGGTCCGACATAATAAAACAGGCGAAGAATATGTTGTCTCAAGACATCATTGAGCCATCTCGCAGCCCGTGGTCATCTCCAATAGTCTTACTGAAGAAACCTGAATCAAAAGGTGGTGGCTTCAGGTTCTGCACAGATTTTCGTAAAATCAATGAGAAAACCAAAAACTGGGTCTACGAACTGCCCCTCATCAGTGACTACTTGCGGTCACTTTCGGGCTACACTATCTTTTCGACCCTTGACGCAAATCAAGGCTTCTACCAAGTGCCAATTAGAGAACAAGACAAAGAGATAACAGCCTTTATAGTACCTGGTTTAGGGTCATTTCAATACAAACTGATGCCAATGGGATCAAAATGTTCTCCAATGACATTTCAGGCACTGATGGACAGAGCTCTCGGTTCCCTCAAATATACTGCTGCCTTAGTATTCTTAGATGATATTTTGGTACCAGGAAAAGACTTTCCAGATATGATGCAAAAGTTGAGACTCATACTCACAGCCTTGCGCAAGGCAAACCTAACACTCAAACCACAGAAATGTATATTTGGTGCCCCTTGTCTCAGATTCCTGGGACATGTAATTGACAAAAACGGTATATATGTGGACATTAAGAAGATAAAAGCAATTGCAAAACTGCCGATTCCCAGAGACCAGAAGAGTCTCAGATCTTTTTTAGGAAAATGTAATTACTACAATGAGTTCATCGAAAACTACTCACTCACAGCGGCGCCGCTCTACGATCTGATCAAAGAAACCTCAGATTTTCAGTGGACAGACACTCATACGCATGCATTTGAACAACTAAAGAAGTGTCTGACCACTCCTCCAGTACTAGTACACTTTGACCCTTACGCCGACACAGAACTCATTACGGACGCGTCCACAGTAGGCATCGGCTATAAACTTGTCCAGAAGAACCCGATGACTGGACTTTGGCACCCCGTCTCATATGGTTCACAGAAACTGAAGGAACCGGAAAAGAAGTATCCCATTACAGAACTCGAGTGTTTAGCAGCAGTTACAGCTCTGAAAAGGAACCGACCCTATCTTCAAGGACTGAGTTTCAAACTGGTCACTGACCACAAAAGCCTCAAGGCTTTAATGACGAAGAAGGACCTTCCAGGCCGTTGTGCCCGTTGGTCCCTCATAGTATCTGAGTTTCCGGGACTCGAAATCATTCACAGACCTGGAGAACAGATAGAAGACGTTGACCTTCTCTCTAGAAATCCAGTAGAAGACATAGATGAAGACGTCGATCAATTTATTTTGAATAGAATGTTCGGACTAATTACTGATACAAATCAGGTACCAGACCACGATGACTATCTTCACCATCAAACAACTGATGAAAAATTGGGACCAATTATCAAAGGACTTATAGATGGAACTCAGAATTCAAGAACATTTTTCATTCGAAATGACCTCCTCTACAGTTTACGAAAAGGAAAACTTGTGCTCGAGATTCCCGAATCATTAGTAGAAAACATCTTGTTCATTCATCATGACTTCCAACAATCTGGTCACCACGCCTTTGAACGGACATATCAAAGGATCAGAGAAAGATTTCATTTCCCGAATATGAGGTCTAGAGTTCGGAGTCACACGGACAGCTGTAGGGATTGCCAAACCAGAAGGAGACCACCTGGTTTCCCTCATGGTTTAATGCAAATTCCAAAGGCTACACGCCCATGCGAGAAATATTTCGCAGATTTCCTTGGCCCATTTCCGGTCTCTGACTCAGGAAATAAGTGGATTCTTGTTGCCGTTGACTCATTCACTCGATATGTGGAAACAGCCGCCACTTCCTCTGCAACAGCAGAAGTTGTTGCCAACTTCATAGTCAATAACATCCTGACTCGTCATGGTTGTTGTAAATATCTGATTACCGACAGAGCTCAATGTTTTGTTAGTGTAATCATGAAGAATTTGGCAAACAGTGTCAAATATAACCACTCCTTCACCACTGCATTCCACCCTCAATCAAACAGAGCCGAACGAATCAACGCATCGATAGCAACAATGTTGAGCCACTACTGCAGTTCCTCACAGAAGGACTGGGACAAAATGCTTAGTAGCATCACTTTTGCACTCAACACACAATACCACCGTTCAATTCGGACCACACCCTATTTCCTTATGTATGCCAGAGATCCAATACTACCCGGTGACATACCAGTAGTAGACGTCTCACTCCACAGACGATTAAACCGTTGGAAGACTGCCTGTGATTTGGCCAAGAAATATACTGAAGAAATACAGTTGTCAAACAAGTCTTACTACGACCGAAGAAGACAAGACCTGAGATTCAATATCGGAGACCAAGTCATGCTCTACAGTCCAATCTCAAAGAAAGGACGAGCGACGAAATTACTCCACAGATGGAAAGGTCCTCTGGAAGTGGTCGCCATCAAAAGTCCCGTCAATTATGAGTTACAACTCTCAAATACTAAGACTGACTTAGTCCATGTGTCACGTCTGAAGAGGTTCATACCTCGGTCACCAATTCGAGTGAGACCTGAAGAACAAAGACAAGAAGAATTTCTGTCCTCAGAAACCGAGACACATGTCTCCGACAGAGGAACAGCAACCGAAGTCGACACCACGTCCACTGTTGTGGCACCCGACTTCCAAAGGACGAGACACCGATATCCTACTCGACACAGTCTCAGAAACATCATTGGACTCATTTTCCTCTGTTTTCAACTGTCCTTCAGTCAAATTACAGCATTTGACTTTGTAGACCCCGTTCAGTGGACTGTCTCTGAAAACAGAAAAATAATATCCGAATTGAATCCATACAATTTCAGAGTCGACTACAGTAGTCCATGTCTTGCCTTCAATCAAGCAGAGAAAACAGACGAGACTCTCATCCACTGGTGTAACCAAGTCTTTAAGGAGAGTTTCATTGAACCACTGTCACAT